>BPLR01003012.1:0-31323 GCA_021605095.1 Caerostris extrusa
ATTTTTTCAGTTACCATAGCAACATATTTCCTTATATTTATTATCCTCTCAATAGTATTTTCAAATAAAACAAAATGAAAAAATTAAAAATCTCCGATAAAAGTAAAAAAAACGAAATAAATAAGCGAATTCATACCAAACATGCAGTAATTGATATTGAAGAAAGCATTTGTTCTTTCATCAGTTTTAGAAATTTTATCGCGATTTTTTTTAACTGCACAGTCAAAAACGTCGGTTGGGTTAAAAGTATCAGAAATGGTAATTGGAGTGGAAAAAGTTAAGCATAAAAAAAAATGCGGAACGGAATTATTGCTGGCGTCAAAAAATACCTCCAGTTAATTACTTTATTAAAAGTTAGATTTCACCGCTGGACAAAAATAAATGATTTCGAACGAAACAACAAAAATACTTGTGACACATTTCTAATTAATTACCCTCTGATATATTAGAATACAGCATTAATTTACTTTGACTTAAAAGTTTAGCTCTTGAAAATTTCTGTATTATTTTTAGACAGGATTTTTCTCGGAAATTTTTAAAAAAACGTTATAAACAAAAGTCAATCTATTTAAAATTAAAGAGCGATAAAAAAAACGGATTTCTCTTTAATTCACTTCTATTCCAGAGCATTTTTATTCTGCAGACGATCCATAATTTCGCCGTTAAGTTTTGATTTATTTTAGAGAACGTTTTTTGATGTTTGAAATTTTGTTAGCGGTTTTCGATGAAAAGTCTAAGTTTTTCTAAACGGAAATAATTTTGCAAAATGGCTTATTTTCTTTTATTTGCGGAACATCAAGGGAAAGTGCTTAAAATTTATGCACGTGGGTATGATTAATGAAGTTGTTTATTGATAAAAGTATTTTTATGTGTTAGAAATTCATGATTAAATTTAGTATTCGTAAAATAAATTAAAAAAAATAATATTTTAAAATATAATTTTTGAACTTTTATACGAAAGAAATTTCGGAATGAATAATTTAAAAAAAATACTTTTTATCTTTCTATTTTGTAAAGTAAGACACGTAAAAAAAATTTACATTTTGTAATACTTTACAAAAAAAATCATTAAATTGTTTTCCATGCGAACTCTGTCACTACTAGATAATTTCCAACATTTATCATCTGTATGCGTTTTTAAGTACACCCAGCTGTACTCGTTAACAATAAAATAGATAGACACAGATTATCGGTTTTTCTAATGTCTGAGTAATTTTTTAATTTGGAATTAATAATTAAAAAAATTAGTTTTCATGTTTTTATGTGACGTGGAGACGGGATTAATTTTATAGGAGTAGAGATGTTTTTCAAAATAATAGAAACACCATAGAGTTATAAGGAATCCTTAACTTTGGCATGTAATAGCAACTTTGCGTAGCGATTATCGGTAAACACTTTTGTTGTACAAAAAGGTCGCATTTCTTGTTTACTACTCGTCAGTTTTTATTTTATTTTTATGTTGTTTTTAAAGAAATTTATCTAGCATTATAGGCTAATACTAATACGTGTATCTGTATCTGCTAAATTGTATCTTCATTTCTTTGATAATCTTATTCCAGCACTTTCGTTTTAATATATTATTTGATTTTTACTAATTCATTTTTTCTTCAATTCATTTTAATGTATTACTTCAATTCATTTTCATTTTAATATATTACTTCAATTCATTTCATTTAAATATATTCCTTTCATTTTAATCTTTAATATTTTAATGATATGTTGCATGAAGCGCAGAATCATCAATTCCATGCAAAATCTTTGTTAAGCAAATATAATGTATTACTGACTTTAGTTTAAAATATACACTTTTGTTATTACATTCAGAAAATAGTAATTAAAGACTTTTTACAAAATATTTTGTATTAATTTACATTAAATGTGCGTTAAATTTAAAATTATTATCTGGGAGAATATTATTTCATTTTAAACGAAGATTCTTCTATAAAAATTGAAATTGAGAGTATATATATTCTATAAAATATCTTCTATAAAAATTGAAATTTAAGAGACAGGAAAATAAAATAATATTTATTTATATCTCTGTAAAAGAAAAAAAAAATAAAAGATTGTTTAAAGAAAGTACAGTTTAGAGCATTATTTACTTTTCTAAGTTAATACATTTCTGGATAAGTATGATAGAACAACACACACACATATCTCACTTATCTCTTTTTTTGTTTTAATGTGGTGTTTCGTTGTGGAAATGAAAAAGAAATGGAAACATATTCTATGTATGCTGTTTCCTAAAACCCTTTTTCATTTGCTTTAAAATGTATTTACAATTTGAAACTCGTTGCTGCAATGAACGATAAGCATCATTATCAAATGATATTTACAGTACAGCAAACAGTACTTTTCTATTTTCCACTTTCATAAAACTGTTTTTAAATCATTTATTTCCTACAGCGTATTTTCAAAAGCCAACAGAAATATTTATTTATTGTATGTTTGGAAAGAAGCCTGATCTAGTTAAAAAATCTCTCCAAAGCACATTACGGGCTCTAGACCTTCTTTTTTGTTTGTTTCGTTTTCCAGAAAATAAATTTCTCTAGCACACAACCAATTTTCTATTTTCGAAGTAGATGAAAAATAATAAATGTTTAGTATTATATAACATATCAAAACTATATGTTTGTCTTCCACTCAATGATATAACTCTTTTATTTCCCTTCAACTTGGTGGTGTACACGACTTTCTTTTGGGTTTTCAATAAGCTAGAATATCCATTTTAACAATTCTCTCGGGTCCTTATGCTGCATTCGATGTTACTATCTCCCTTCCTCCACCAATAGTGCCATCTTGTTATAGAGTGGATTATATTAAAAGTGCCCATATTTTTTTTTTATATTTCAGCAAAATAATTCTAAGTAACAAGTATATTTAGGAAATTAACAAAAAGGAAAATGTTTTGTCTACTTTATATTACATTTTTAACCTTTATATTGTTTGTGATGTTTTTTACAGATTTAGTTTCGACTTTTTAGGTTTAAATGTTTCACTTGCTGACTTTTTTTCAGATTTACAATTTTAATTGTTTCACATGATTGGTTGGTAAATAAAAATGGAAAAAAAAAAAAAAGTAATAAACAAATGCGGAACAGCAAATTGGTTGATATTTAAATTATTTCTGCGAAAAAAAAAAAAAGTTTCAGCAAATATGGAAACAAGTAATGATAGTGAACTATGAATGCCTAAATAACAAACATTGATAAAATTAACAGAAAGATTGTTACATTGAAAAGCCTTTTAGATTTATAAATCAGAATTTCGGCAACACTTTCAAAGTATTTTACATAAAAGGAAGTTAGGCTTCACTATGAATTTTTTTTCCTAATAAAAAGCACAGGCTATCATTCTTCTTGAAGATAAAGTGAATTTTAAAATCTTTCAGAACTATCATTAAATATGCATAAGTCGTAATGTAATGTATGTTTTTATGAATGTTCGTGTGTACTACACAAAATCGAAAAAAAAAAAAGCGTACTTCAGAAATATTTATTATTTAAACTTAAATGTATATTGCTTCTGACTGATAAAACAATAAAAAAACTTTTGAAAATAGTTCATGAATTTTTCATTTCTTTATATATATAATAAAATAAATAATATATAATGAAAACTAAATAATGAATTTTGATATATATTACAGTAATTTAATAAATATAATTCTATTAGCTATTCTGTGTAAATATTAACATTGTTATTAGCAGAAGTGGAGGAGTCAAATACTTTCTAGGCGTGATGGTCAGTAATTGAAAAATAAGTTTAAATGGACTTTTAAAAAAAGATAAAAAAAAATATATATATTTGGAATTTCTAGAAGGATATCATCAAATAAATTAAATATTCGAAATGCAAGCTCAAAATTCAAATCTACTTACATGAAACACAAATTAAACGAAAAAGCTAGAGTAAATATCTTTCTCTCCTATTACGCCTATGTGTTTGAATTCTACTTGCTATTTTTTCATACGGGTCTGAATGGACGAGTGGCTAGGGGCTCGGCGATCGGTACCTCAGGTTTCGAGTCACGGCGGTGCCATAGATGTCTATAGTGGTTCGGAATCCACTTTAAGCCGTAGATCCCGGTCTGATATGACTGTTGGGCGTAGAGCTGATAACCCTACCCCGTAAAAAAAAAAAAAAATTCTACTAGTAGGTAGACGATCTCGGCAGTTGCGCCAATGATGATGATGAGTGTTTCATACAATCAGTAGTAAAATTTTATATTAGCCATTGTATCTCTTTTTATAGTAACCAAGAGCAAATGTGATTATTCAAGTGATTTCTATTGGGGGGATTTTTAATGTTTATAACTAAAAACTAAATTAAATATTATGTCTTCCTGAAAAACCACATATATGCGGATTCATACGTAAAAAGAACTTCCGCGTGCGAAAAATAAATGATGAACTTATGTTGATGTTTAAATTATATTTATTTAGGAATTTATGGGAATTAATGCTATGTTTCTGAATTCTTTTTTTTTTAATTTACATTATTAAGTAATTATGTACACAGAAGACAAGCAATTTTTATTAAAACACTCGTTTCACCCTATCATGAACACTTATATTCTGCGTTGAAAACATTATCCCCTATGTAAGTAATAGAAGCTATAATATTATTCATTCATTTACCTAAACTCTTAAAAAGGAGACTCTCTCTCTATATATATATCAACGAGTTTTAATCTTTATTAAACCCATAAATAATGCTTAATTCTAGGACATTTTTAAACATATTTTCGCTAAATGAACATAAAGATAAATTTTTAATATATTTCTAGCATTAATGTCAATAGATAATAGAAATATCGAAGGCATTCTTGCCATTGTAACCTTTGTAAAATATCCCTACTTTACATCAAAATCCCTAAAGGGGAAAACCCTGCATCCAAGTTTAAGTATGAGTGAACAAACATCGCCAGCTTCTGTGCGCAAATTTGTTATGGCGCTCCATGCTAATGCGCCGCGATAACATGTTGATTATCGAATCCTTCGGAGAGCCATAAATAAGATCAGCCACCTTAAAAGTTTTCAGGAGATGTTTTCAGCGAGGGAAAAAAATTCTGGTGATGATGTGATGATGCCTCACCGAGTTTCTGGGCTCCTCATTAAAAGAAAGGTACCCATTGCCCAGCAAAAACAAACATCTCGGAAGAGGGAATCGTGTTGGGGAAAAGGGGGATTTTAATGCCACCGGATTTTATGGTCTCACCCTGGGACTTGAAGTTGCTACAGCAGATAAAAAGGAGGTAGTTACTGTGTTTGAAATTGCGTTTCGTTCTGGTGGTGATTTCTTTAAACTTCATTTTGGTTTGACGTGGGTTTTGTTGTAAGATGTATCACAATGTATATCTCCTAGCATTTAAAGCCAAAATTATTAAGAAGGACCGTTAAAAAATATGTAGATCCTGAAGTTTGGTGACAATATGATTCGATGACATGTATACACATTCTGTGTAAAAGTATCCATAATAGAATAATAAAAAAATAAAATAAATTCATTCATGAAAATTTATTCTGTGGCCATCAAAAGCAGACTCCTATTGAATTATAACAGCGTTTGATTCATTTTGATAGATTGATTGAGGTTTCTGTAGGCAATTTTCTTTTATGGCTCCAATCGAGAAAAAAGATTTCCTCGAAGTTGTAATTTTAATTTTGGGGACAAGAAAAAGTCCGGGTTCAGTCTAATATGACTGTAGAGTGTTAAGTGTACGGCAGACAACCCTACCTTGTAAAATGAAAACATTTCCTCTTTCGAAATCTGCCAGTAGACAATTGGCTTTGACCCATCAGGGCTGCTGCGCCAATGAAAAAGAAGAAGCATTTACTTAAACAACCGAGTTTAAGACTTAGATCATTTGCTACTCCTTTTCATATTAAAAAAAGTTTTGCACTTGCAAAATTAATGCGCAAAAATAAATAGAAAGTAAAAAAGAGAGGGAGAGAACCTTTTTCAAGTGCCATATTTTATATAAATTTAATTAACTATCATTGAAGAAAATGTGTTTAAATTAATCCCAAATAAAAATCGATTAAAACTAGCTGTAGTAATAGAAATATTAAATTAATTAAAAAGAAGAAAGAAAAAAATATTTTTAATGATTAAAAAACTAAAAAGGCTAAATTAAAAAAAAAAAAAAGTTATATAAGGGGGCAATTTTTCTAAATTGTTTTGGACCCCCATTTGATTTCAGAATATCCTCTTCTGACCTTCTTTCTTCGATATTTACGTAATAAAAATCAGTCATTTTTATGATAAAAAAATAAATTTTCATTTGAAGTGAGAAAAAATGAAAGTTTGATGAAAGTCAGATGAAAGTTTTTTAAAATCATTCCAGAAAGTTCCAAGAGCACAGCGTTCTACTGTGAATAGATTTAAAACCCACTCAATCACGAATCCTCAAAAGCGCAGGTGCGGCGATTGCGTCAGAAAACGGGCCTAAAACGCTCTGATACGTATCAAAGGCATTAGAACCGGAATGGTGCCATTCAAAAGTGTCTTATGAACAAAGACGTTCCCACCCCCCCCTCCACCCCCCCCCACCCCCCAAACGACAGAAAGAGACATTTAGCCCCTGGAGTTAAGAGACCACTGATGATAAGATTTATCGAAATATCCAACTGCCAAGTACGCTGCGTGAGTGCAGCGATTTTGGATAATGTAGAGTTGCCTCACCTCTGACTTCTTGTCGTTTGGCCCTACTTCGCGAGGAAGGGGGAAGTGTTGGGCGTTTTGTAAGAAGGAGGGATTTTATACTTTTGTCGAATATGATTCTTCTGTGGATTCTCAGAGAAGGAGATCTGACTTCTGGGAGGGCACTAACCGGATGCAGTTGAGGTATGTGCTCGTTTTCTCTTTGATTTGGTCGAGAAACTTTAATTCCGAATACGATATTTAATCGGCTTAAATTTAATTCTTCTTTTTGGGGAATAAGGTATAAGCTAATGAAACCGGGCGATTCAGGATAATGCAATGCTCATGAAATCCTTAAATACCTTCACCGAAATATCCTGCATATAATACTTATAATAGGTAGACGCGATTAAATATATCAAAATATAAGATAAAACGACTAAACATATAAAAGATTTCGTACAAACCGCAAAAGAGTATAATTCACAGGCATTTCGTTTTTTGTTTTGGAACTATTGAATATCCCGCCTATAATATACAACGGTGCATAAACCGTAGGCATAATTTTCGATTTAAAAATATAAGAGATTTCACATAAACTGCGAAAGCAAAATCTATATTTCACAAACAATATTTCTTTATATGGGATTCTAAAATAATTTTAAATAATGATACTGGTTATAATATGTATATCTTGCAATCCCGTCTTGTATATCCCGGCAAGTTTCATTTTTTGGCTCAAAAATATAAGGTTTCTTATAAATCCCGACAGCGTGTATTGCACGTGCAGTTTGCTTCTATATGTGCCTATTAAAAATAATTTTATTGTAATATCCTGCCTTTAATACTCATTCGAAAGCGTAAAATTATTTAAATAAGCATGTATTCTATAGATTAAATTTTAAATATATATAGATATTTAAATTAACAAAAAAAAATTTACAGTATTTTTGGCGTGTGATTTGCGCTCTGGCACTCAGTGCCTCAGGTTTCGAGTTCGAGTTCGAGTCCTGGCGTTGCTATTGACTTTTGTAGTGGTTCAGAATCCATTTTAAACCGTAATTCCCGGTCTAATATGATAGAAGAGCGTTGGGCGTTGGGCTGACAACCCTACCCCCGTAAAAAAGTTATCTCCTGTCACGTAATCGTCCAGTAGATAGACAGCCTTGGCCCACCATGAGGTTATTGTGTCAATGGAAGAATTCTGACGCACATTTTAAAGTTTATTTTTAATAAATATTTTAAATTGTTTTTTATATGTTTACTTTTTAATACTTATTTGTATATATTTCCTTTTAAATGAAGTTTTTATATGTTTACATACATTATTATATTATCTATAATACATAAGTATTTTAAGGAATAAAAAATTTCCACTAAAAATACATAAAAATCTATTCTCAGAGAAAAATGATTACTGTATTTGTTTAATCAAAAGCGTAATTCGTCCCAATAAAATAAAAGCTCTTAACATTTTATTTTATTTTAAATTAGCAACTATAACCTGTTATACCAGCAATCATCGACTCTACGTTTCAATAAAGATTTCAAAATTGAAAAATGATTATCATACCAAAAAAATACAATTTAATCAGTATTAAAAATTTTAGGCGTTATCCCTTGCAACTCCATCGGAATTGATTTTTCAATGCACTACAGTCATGAGGCATGAAATAATTGATTGAAAAATATTTATTAGACCTTCAACCACGTGGCGTTTTAATATTTCGTGTTAATTGTGAAATCTTAATTTCCATATTTTCCCGTTACCATAGCAACCTATTTTCTTTCTCTTTATTATCATAACGTTAAAGTATTTTCATATAAAACTCTGAATCTTATCTAGCTTCTCTGATAAAAAGAATAAATAATAAATAAATAAACGAATTCATACTCAAAATGCAGTAATTGATAATGAGAATAAAAATTTAAAAAATTTTTTATTCACTTAAACAATAAAATAAAGTTAACACAGACAAGATGCTGGTTGGGTTCAAAAGTAAAAATGTATCATCAGAAATGGTAATGGAGTGAAAAGTTGAGTATGAAAAAAAAAAAAATGTGGAACGAATTATTGCTGGCGTTAAAAAATACCTCTAGTTAATTACATTTTTGGAAGTTAAGATTTCACCGTTGAAAATAAATGATTTCGAACGAAATAACAAAAATACTTGTGACACATGTCTAATTAATTACCCTCTGATATACTGGAATACAGCATTAATTTACTCTGACTTAAAAGTTTACCTTTCGAATTATTTTCTGGATTATTATTCAGGCAGGATTATTCTCGGAAATTTCTAATAAAATGTTATAAACAAAAGCCAATATATTTAAAATTAAAAGAGCGATAAAAAACAAACTTGTGACACATTTCTAATTAATTACTCTCTGATATACTGGAATACAGTATTAATTTACACTCATGTCCATAAATTAAGGATAATGAAGTTTAGGCAAAGAAAGAGACAGAAGCAAAAACAAATTTGACTTATTTGTAAAGTCTATTTATTAAACAAAAGGTAAAGAGCAAAAAAAGATACTATATCTTTGACATAATTAATAAAAATTGCGATTTTTACTCTCTGGAGCAAATTTCAAAAAAGAACCTATTTACTAAAAACAGTATAACATGTTTAGTATGATGGTTAATATGGAGTATGTCTCCCGGACGATGCAATACAGGCCTTACAACGCCTAGGCATGCTGAGTATCAAATTTTCAATCTGATCTTGGGGAATATTACACCACTCATCAAGCAATGCCCCCGAAGTTCCGGTTGACAGGTGGGAGGGGGTTGACGGGCTGCAATTCGTCGGCCAAGCATATCCCACACATGCTCTATTGGATTCAAGTCCGGTGAGTATGCTGGCCAATCCATACGGGTGATATTCTCCAATTGAAGGCATTCATCTACAATATTTGCACGGCGTGGACGGGCGTTGCCATCCATAAACAGAAATTCAGCACCCATGGCGCCTCGAAACAAACGTACATGTTGTTCCAGAATGACATCCCGATAGATGTGGCCTGTCATCGTTACATTCTGAAACATGCAGGTCAGTTCTGGAACCAAGAATAATTCCTCCCAAAACAAGCCATCGAGCACCACCGTAACGGAGTCGATCAATGGTGTTCTCTTGTGGTAACGGATACCTGGCGCTCTCCATATGAATGTCCGGCGGAACTAAACCTGGACTCGTCGGAAAACATCACTCAAGACCACTGTTGCGGTGTTCCACAATGCATGATCTCTACTCCAGGTTAATCGCAGCCGTTACAGTGAGTTGCGGTAAGTGAAACACATCTGACAGGCCTACGAGCATATAGACCAATGTGCCCTAAGCATCTGTACACGGTTGCCTTGAAACTGTCGTACCGGTAGCTGAAGAGAGCTGACGAGACAGGTCTGATGCTGTGCTCCGTCTGTTTCTTTTGGCAGTAACTGCTAAATACCTGTCCTCATTCGGCGTTGTAACTCGGGGGCGACCTGTGCAGTAACATCTACTCACATTACCATCATCTTGGAATCGTTGCACTCTGGATGTTGCATTGGAGATGACACTCTGGGCAATTCCAAGTTCCTCGGATACTTCCAGCTGGGTACGTCCACGTTCCAGTCGGCCGATAATTCTACCACGTAAAAATCATCCAAATGCTTCTTTAATGTTTTTGCGGTTATATTTTTAGTTCATTCAATTTGTGAACAATTTTAGTTTCCTTTTACCATTCTTTATATTCCCCTCCTTACACTCTCGTCATTGTGACGTACTATCCGCGCCATCTGGTGGTTTCTGTATTTTGCATATTCTTCTTCAAGATGTGTGTGACAATTCTACAGGTGAAATTTTTCTTTTAGAGTTTAATTTCTGTGTGATTCTGAATTATTCTTAATTTATGGACTTGAGTGTACTTTGACTTAAAAGTTTAGCTTTGAAATATTTTCGGGTTATTTTACCGGCAGGAGTTTTCTCGGAAATAAAAAAAAAAAAAAGGTTGCAAACAAAAGTCAATATATTTAAAATTAAAGTGCGATAAAAAACAACGGATTTCTCTTTAATTCACTTCTGTTCCTGAAAATTATTTTTTTACTGTGCAGACGATTCATAATTTCAGCCGTAAGTTTTGATTTATTTTAGAGAACGTTTTTGATGCTTGAAATTTTGTTAGCGGTTTTCGATGAAAAAGTCTTTAAGTTCATCTTCATAAGTTTTCTAAACGGAAAAAAGAACGGGAATAATTTTGCAAAATGACGCATTTTTCTTTTTTATTTTAAGAACATCAAATGCTAAAGTGTAAAATTTATGCTCATGGGTATGATTAATGAAATTTCGATGTAATTTTTTAAATGATTTAATTTTTTGATGTAAATTTTTTAAAATGTCTATTTAATTTTTCAATATACCAAAGAACTGAAAAATATAAAAGTGTAATGTACAGGTTGTGCAACCATAGTGTAACTGGTTATGGTCGGGTTGAGATATTTGAGACACAGATTGGAGAACTCATATCTTTATTATACACGCACACACATACAATTAGAGACATACAATATTTAACACATTTAAAGACAGATAATTATAGATTCATGAAAGGACTCCAGTTCTAAGCAGAAAACCCGATATTCGACTACGTGCGGAGGGCGCGAAATATACTTCGTCTCTGGGTGAGTGTCTGTAGATCCACTATTGTTATTATTATTAATTTTTATTGATAAAAGTGTTTTATATGCTAGAAATTCAAGATTAATTTTAGTATTCGCAAAAATAAAAACATTTTTAAATATATTTAAAAACATATTTAAAATGTAATTCTTAACTTTTATGCAAAATAAATTTCGGAAAAAAATTAAAAAATTACTTAATCTTTCTTGTTTAAGTTATTTTAAGTAAGACAGGAAAAAAAAACTCGGACATTTTTTGTTATGCTTTAAAGAAATCAATGCCGTTGTTTTCCATGTGAACTCTGATGCCACTACCAGTTAATTTCCCGACATCTATCAATTGTATGCGTTTTTAAGTACACTCAGCAGTACTCGTTAACAATAAAATAGACAGTCACAGATTATCGGTGTTTTTTTTTTTTTTTTTGGAATGTTTTTGGAATGTTATTTTTAATTGGAATTAATAATAATAAAAAAATTTGTTTTCATGTTTTATGTGACGTGGAGATGGGATTAATTTTATAGGAGTACAGATATTTTTATTAAAATAATAGAAACACCATAGATTTATAAAAACCTTAACTTTCGGCATGTAATAACTCTTTGCGTAGCGATTATCGGCAAACACTTTTGGTGTACAAAAAAGGTCGCATTTCTAGTTCACTACTCGTCAGTTTTATTTTATTTTTTATGTTGATTTTAAAGAAATTAAGTCTAGTTTTACAGCCTAATACTAATACATAATTGTATCTGTTTTGACAATCTTATTTCAGCACTTTCATTTTATTTTTACTCCTTCATTTCATTTTAATATAATGCTTCAGTTCATTTCATTTAAATATATTCATTTCATTTTAATCTTTAATATTTTAATGGTATTTTGCAAAAAACACAATTATCAAGTCCATGCAAAATCTATGTGAAAAGCAGTATAATATGTTACTAATTTTAATTTAAAAATATAAACTTTTTGTTATTTTATTCAGAAAATAGTAATTAAAGATTTTTACAAAATATTTTGTATTTATTTACATGAAACATGCTCTAAATGTAAAACTGTTTACCCTTAGAACATTATTTCATTTTAAACGAAGATTCTTCTATAAAAATTAAAATTTAAGAGACAGAAAAATAAAATAATATTTATTTATAACTCTTTAAAAGAAAAAAAAAAAAAAAAAAAAAAAAAAGGTATTCTTTAAAAATTTACGTTTCTAGAAGGTCTGAACAACAACACATCATTAAAAAATGAAGACATAATTAAGAGCCCCAATAACCCTTTTTTAATTTTTACTTTCAATAACCCTGTTTTTAAATCATTTGATTCGGCGTATTTTCAAAAACAAACAAAAATTCGTTGTTTCAATGAACAATAAGCA
Organism: Caerostris extrusa; assembly: GCA_021605095.1. Classification (NCBI taxonomy): domain Eukaryota; kingdom Metazoa; phylum Arthropoda; class Arachnida; order Araneae; family Araneidae; genus Caerostris; species Caerostris extrusa. The sequence goes on from BPLR01003012.1 coordinate 12,688, forward strand.
TCATTATCTAGTTGATATTCCCCATACAGCTCAGTATCTTTTTATTTTTTTCAGAAAACTGTTTTTTAAATCATTTATTTCCTCAGCGTATTTTCAAAAGCAAACAAAAATATTTGTTTACTATTATATAACATTTCTAAACTATGTTTGAAAATTTCCCCAAAGTACAATGGGTATAATTTGTTTATTTTTCTTAAACTTGGTGGAGAACAAGATGACTTTATTTTGTGTTTCAAACCAAACCAAGTATCCATTTTGCATTAATTGATTTGGGTTTTCAGAGAATTAACTTTCGATAAGATTTATCTTGTCAATTTCCTCCACCAATAGTGCCATCTTGTTAGGGTCAGTGGATTAGGGTCATGGTCACTTCTTGTTGCATTTTTTATCTTTCCCCAAAATCGCACAAAATTGTTTTAAAGATTCTGCAAATTCAAGAAGAAGTGATATTTCAGCTATTATACTGGTTCTCGTTAGATTCACCAAGTCAAGCATCACTGGGCAAACAATGCTATGCTGATGTTATAGTGCCTGCCTCTGCATTCAAAAATGGAATACCTAAAGTTGGCTCTATGATCTAGCGCTCTTTAAACTGTAGGCCCCGGCCTTTCGGGTTCGTATCCCGTGCGCACAAGATGTTTGTAGTGGCGACAAACCAAACCAAATCTATAATCTATGACTGTAATTGATTTGTTTTTCAGGAATTAAAAGTAAAAGATTTATCTTGGTGCTCCACCACAACGAAGCATGTTTCCAACTTTGTTAGGGTCATGGTCACTTCTTGTTGCATTTTCGTGCTGCTTGGCCAGCTAAGTGGGTAATCGCACCTATTAGTTTTTCTTTTCATGCATCAAGAACTGTACAATTGCAACTCGATCTTTGCTTGAAAAATTTCTCTTTTTTTCAATTTCTCTATTCAAAATTGATTTTGAACAGGGATGCAATTAGAAAATTTTCTAATCCATAAAATTAAGTTAACCTAATAATCGAAATATGTGTCAAAACAAATGACAGATGTCATGAAGCCTTAATTTTGATTGAAGGACTTAAAATTTTGTGATACAGCATAACATACAGCACAAAATGAATTACATGCATTTTTGTAATAATTGCCGTTTAATGGGACAGAAGGAGTAATATTTATCGTGTAAGGGTGGTGTACTCCAACGTTTCACTTTTGCGTTCTCTAAAACATGGAAAACTTCAATTGCCATACCACTGAAATTTTTATCGTTAATTATTATAGTATTACTTTGATGTTTTACAGTATTTATAGTTATAATGTAGTTATATCACTATAGTTGTTATTTTTTATAATTCCTAGTTGTTATAATACTCATTGTTACTTTGATATTTAATTGTTGTTTTATAACTATAATACTATATTTACTTTTTTTGGTGTTTTATGGTTACAATAGATGTCATATTAATTTTTGTTTATAATTGCCCAATATATGCATATGAATGGGCCTGAATGGCCGAATGGCTAGCGCTCTGGCGCTCGGTACCACATGTTTCGGGTTCGAGTCCCGGCGGTGCCATGGATATCTGTAGTGGTTCGGATTGCACTTTAAGCCGTAGGTCCCTGGTCTAATAGGATCGTAGAGCGTTGCGGGGGCATTGTTACTCCGCGTCCGTATCTTCAAGTTACACGCGCCCCCCTGGGTAATGCAAAGTGAGTACGTCTGTGCAGCGCTTGCCTTAAGGCATCAAGACCAAGCTGTCTAAGTGTTTGCCAGCTGCATTAGAACAAAAAAAAATGCATATGAATTATATGTAAATCAATAAAGTATTCAAAATATATAATTACGATTTTAAAATAAATAATGCATTGAAATTTTTCGAAAGCTAGCGTAAGATTTGATTTTTTCTTTAAGAAGCATGAATCACAATAAAGCCGTCACGGAAAACTTACAGAAAAATTTAAATATATATCTATTCTAAAATTTTTACGGAACATATTGCCTATTTTAAAAGATAATTATTTTAGTCTGGTGTATAATTAGAAAATTCTCTGATGGGTTTTTAAGAAATATTTGACTGATTTTATGATCAGAAAGAAAATAAACACGTCTGCAAAAATTATACTATTGAGAAAATAAACTGGAGTTCTGTAATTTAAAATAACATTTTTTTTTAACAATTTGAGACTAATGAAAGTTTTTATGTTCAAACGAATTAAAAGTTTGTGCTCATACAAATTTTTTCGTACTATTTTTTTCGTTATTTATTAACTTTATTGCGAAATAACAGAAATGGATTTTGTTTTTACATGTTTCAGTCAATAACAAAATATATTTTAATTTAGCGAGTTTGGCTTAAAAAAGCATCGTTTGAAATAAAATTAAATTTTTTTTTAAAAATATACTTAAAAATATTATTAAAGCTATTTTATGTTTGACAATTTTAAGATTATACAAATTTAAATAAAAACTTTATATCTAATGCTTTTAATGCATTAAAATTACTTTTTATTGAGGTACTTTAGAGTTATTTAATTAATTAATTGGTGGAACACTCGATGAGACTCGTGTCTCACTCGATGAATACCATGGATATTTCATCGTTCAGCAATGAATGAAGAATGGGGAATTAATTATTTTTATTTAGTTAATTAGAGTTATTTAATTATTTTGTGCTACACTAGTTGGGGCTTGTGTCTCTCTTGATGAATATCGTATTTACCGTATATCGTATGAATAATTTTTTGTTCATGTAATTTCTTTTGTTATTAACTAACTTTTTATTACTACAAACTAGCAGCTGCCGATTTTATGTTACATGGTTTTAATCAATAACAAAATATAATTTACTTCAGCGAGTTTTGTTTAAAAATTATTGTTTATAACACAAATTAAATATAATTTTTTTAAATGTACTTTTAAAAATATTACTAAAATTTATTTTAATTTTTTAAATTTTTAAGATTATTCAGAGTTAAATAAAAAAATTTATAAATAAAGTTTTTAATGTATTTAAAGGACTGTTTTTGTGATACTTTTTGAGTTATTTAATTAATTATTTGGCGGAACACTAAATGAGACTTGTGTCTCACTCGATAAATATCATGGATAGTTCATCGTTGGATGATGAAGGAAGTACAGATACATTATTTAATTAATTGTTTCATTTAGTTCATTGCTGTTATTTAATTCATATTTTATGATACACTAGTTAGGGTTTGTGTTTCATTTGATGTATATCTCACCGTTGGACGATGCAGGAAGTATAGAGAGACTATTTAACTAATTATTTTTATTTAGTTAATTACAGTTATTTAATTAATTATTTTTATATGAGCCTTGTGTCTTATTTAATGTGCATCATAGATAGATCACCATTGGGCGAAAAGAGAAAATTTCTTTATTTTAATTACTTTTATTTAAGTAATGACGTACACGATATATTAATATACTGCAACTCTAAATCTGCCAGTAGACAGTCGGCCTTGGGCCATCATTGGACTTGAAATCATGGAACATGCACCAATGAAAAAAGAAGGTACTTAAACAACATAGTTTAAGACTCAGATCACTTGCATAAAATATTTATCACTCTGTTACTATATCACTCTATTAATATATCAATCTAATAATATATCACTTTTTGATATTTAAAAAATTTCAACACTCTCGAACTTAATGTGGATAAATAAATAAATAAGAGAAAGAGAAACACATTTTCAAGTTCCATATTTTTATTATGTAAATTTAATTAACTATCATTGAGGAAAATGTGCTTAAATTAATCCCAAATAAAATTAGCTGTCAAAATAACAATATTAAATAAAAATAAAAACAAGAAAATATATTCTTCAATCATAAAAAAAAAATTTAAAAAGGCTAAATTTAAAATGAAAAAAAAAAAAAAAAGTTATATAAGGCGGAGTTTTCTAAATTATTTTTGGACCCCATTTTATTTAAAATACCCTCTTCTTACCATCCTCAAGATTTTTTTAACCAGAAATCTTCAAAAACATCGTCTTTTGAAGATTTCTGGTTAAATAGAAAAACTCAGATATTTACGTAATACAAATCATTCATTTTTATGATTAAAAGTAAATTTTTATTTGTAGTGAGAAGATGAAAGTTTTTAAAATCATTCAGAAAGTTCCAAGATCACATCGTCCAACTAGAATAGATTTAAAACCCACTCTCATCACGAATCCCCCTAAAGCGCAGGTGTGACCATTGCTTCAGAGAGAGTGGGGCCTAAAACCCTCTGAAACGAATCAAAAGCATTAGAACAGGAATGGTACCGTTCCAAAAGTGTCTTACGAACAAAAGAAAGCCTCCTCCCCCCAATCCTCAAACGACAGAAAGAGACATTCAGCTCCTAGAGTTCAGAGACCACTGATGATGAGATTTATCGAAATATCCAACTGCCACGTACGCGGCTTGAGTGCAGCGATCTGGATAATATAGAGTTGGCTCACCTCTAACTCTGTGTCGTTTGACCTTACTACTTCGTGGGGGGTAGGAAGTATTGGGGTGATTTGGAAGAGGCAGGGATTTTTCTACTTTTGTCGAATATTATTCGTCTGGGGATTCTCTCAGAAGGAGATCTGACTTTGGGGAGGGCACTTACTGGATGCAGTTGAAAGGTATCTGCTCGTTTCTCTTTGAGTTTTGCCGAGAAACTTTTAATTCGAATACGATATTTAATCGGCTTAAATTGAATTCTTATTTTTGGGATATAAGGTGAAAGCTAATGAAACTGTGCTATCTAGGATAATGTAATGCTCATGGGATCCTTAAAACACCTTTATCGTATTATCCCGCATATAATACGCATAACAGGCTGACGTGATTAAATATATAAATATATAAGATGAAACGCCCAAACATTTAAGAGATTCCGTAGAAACCGCAAAAAAGTATAATTCACATGCAGTTTGTTTCTATATGAAACTATTGAATATCCTCTCTTAATTCACAGTGGCGCATGAACCGTTGGCATAATTTTTGACACAAAAATATAAAAGATTTAACATAATCCTGCAAAATCATCCTATGACGCCCATTTAGAGGCAAATTAATTCATATAGATTTATCCCTATATGGGATTCTTAAAAATCTTACTATATCACACTTTTTACCATATTTAATGCAAAAATCAAACACCTAAATCTAATGTTAGCTACCTAAATCTCCCGAAGTGAATCCTTTAGTAAATATTTCAAGCTCGATTATCAATTAATGAATATACGAGTAATATATTATTCGTGCAATTAAAAAAATCATTTCAATTCAATTTGACTGTATCATTAATAAAATTGTGCAAAATATTTGTTACTTATCCATAGATATCAACGGCTATTTTATGAGCATCTGTCTTTTAATACTGATTCCCTTAAAAGATTTATCCAAAGGCAATGCCCATAGTTCAAATGTTATTTGTAGCAGAGACATGACCAAAAAGAAATCTGAGTCATTACCATAATTTTGTATATTGGGATCTTTAAAAATAGATTTAGAAATTTTTAAAAATAAATTCATTGACTTTTATGGAATTCATATTTCCATAAAAGTATTTTTTTCATAACAAAGTATTTTTTACACTTTTAAATGTGGGGTATTTGTACTCACTTAAAACACATTCTTGTGCTCTAAATTTACTTACAAAAAATACATGTACTGAAAAAAATCACCACTAAATAAAGTATCAAAGTACTGAATAGCTTACGAGAAGCAAAAAAGATATATGCAAATTTTAATTACAAAGATTTTATATTTGTAACACATCATTATTATTATTATTTTTTCGTTTTAATAATGTAATAGTTTTTTTTTAATTGTTGATCTAAAATAGCTTTTATAAGACCCAATCTTTGAGATCAAGTCTGTGTCAAGAGTTTGAGTCTGTGCTGCTGATTGTGTTATTGAATGGTTGAAAAAATTGAGTCTTTATCCTTTTTTTCAATATATAAACAAATTCGGGAATATATTAATTTGAAATCTAAATACATCTCTTAAAATTCGATATTTTTTATTCATTTCTTATACATTTTCCAATTTGTAACATTTATGTCCTTTATAATTCGAGAACACTTTCTTAAAATTGAATGAAAAAGCCAGATAAATTTTATACACTATCTTTCATTACTAATTACTTTTCCAAAGAAAGTAATCAGCCTTTTATCCCATACACGAAAAATAATTCCAAATACTTTTATTAAAAACATACTTTATGATAGAGAAACTTAAATTTCTTACAAAATTGAATGCACTGAAAATATAATTGCGTCAATATTTGAAAAAAATGCAAATTTTTAATTAAGATTTGAGAGAGTGTAGATGTTTCTTGAAAAGAAAAAAGAACAATGCATAAGAGAAAGAGGTATTGACTACAAATTATGCATTGAAATTTAAAAAAAAAAAGTTAAATTTAAAGTTATGCAAATATTTTATTTTAATTTATGTCTTTCTACTTAAATCTCCAAATATTGGTCTAGATTGGAAGAATATTTTTTGAAAAATAATTATTTTATCCCTAAATAAACAGGGGTGTTGATTATGAAATATAGTTAATAAACATGCAGGGATTTTAAATGGAATAAACTTTTGGTAAAAAAATTAAAACTTATTTTCGGCATTAAGTTTCAGGCACATTTTTTTCAAAAAAGTGACATTTTTTCATTAATTATTTTATTCATATATTGCACATTTATTATTTTAAACATTAAATATGCTTATCATTTTTTACATTAATTTTAAATTTATTTTTCACATTTTGTGGAACGAATATTTGCGTTATCCTACATTATATGAGGGACGAGCATTTTTTTTGCACATTTCTTGTATTTACAGTTTTGCTTGTACATATACCTAATTACGGAAAATTCGAATACGTTATCAAGAAAATTTGAAAGAAAGAAGATTTACAAAGAAATTTTTGTACTTCTTTGCAATACAATGGTATTTTCATTCAAATATTTGACTACAATTTTATTTTACATATATTACGCATTTATTATTTTAAACAATTATTGTATATTTTTGCATTTATTTTGAATTTATTTTTCACACTTTGTAATATACATTTTTGCATTATCCTACATTATAATGTATATAACGTACGTATAAGGTATGAGCAGTTTTGTTTATACATTACTTGTATTCCTAATTTTACTTGTACATACACCTGTTTACCGTAAAATTTGAATTCATTATAAAAAAAAATTCAGAATACTATTTTCTTTGGAATATTATATTGGAATAATAATTGGAATACTTTGGAATACTATTTTCACTCAAAATATTCATAGTTTAAAAAACAGCTTACTTTTACTGCTTGTATATATTTTGCTTGTACATAAATCTAATTACGACACAATACTATTTTCATTAAAATATTCAACTTCCTAAATACAGTTCATAGTTATTTTTTATTTTATATGATGTGTAATAATTTTAATAAAAAACTTATTTAAAAGACCAGATATGTTTACATTATATTATTTTCAATGTCATTAGCAAAATGCTATTTGGCTACTAATTTGGTTACTACGTACATTTATCAATATGTTTTTAATTTTTTTTATATTTCTAGAAGAAAAGAGTAAACAAATTAAAATGAATTATTACATTTGGTTTTTATTGCTGAGTCTAACTATCCTTTATTAGTATTGGCAGATAGAAAAATGTAAATCAGAAAGGATACTAATTGATAGGTGCATGATATAAGTAAATAGGAAGTAATTGAACCGAAATCTAAAGAAGATATATTAAAAAAAAATTAATAAATAACCTAGAAATTATGTATTGGACATTATCGTGATAACTAATGGGGGATATTGCAATGATCTAAACAAACATGCCAATGATGTTTAGCGACTATTTCATTTATCACTTTTTCTTAATCAATTCTTCGTTAGTTACACGTGTTATCTTTTTCCAAAAATAATGTTTATTAATTTCCGCATCCGAGTAAAGTTAATCTAAGGCAACCTAACCTTTAACACTGCTTGCATAAAAAAATTAACAGAAATCTAATTTTAATATTTTTATTGACATTTCCTCCAATATTGAACAAACAACGCGTGAAATTAAGATTACTACAGGATTCAGATCCGAATATCGATTTAAAAGAGTAATCGATAGCGAAATTTTCCAAGTTCCCAGCAAAATTGTTCAAGCGATTAGTAAATATCTAAAGTAAAAATAAAAAAAAATTTGGGGTAAGAAGATTATGTTCAAAACAAAAAGGGAACAAAAAAAATATCAAGTTAAAGACAAAAAAAAAAGATCCATGTTTTTCTTCTAAAGGAAAAATGACGTCAAAGACTAAGCGAAAATACATTAATCATTTTGGCGCTTTTAGGTGCACGATGGAGCATTAAAGCGGGGAAACCCTTGAACCAGGGTGTCGCCTTAAATGTTTTCTCCTCCAGGCATTTATAGGGAGAAGGACATTTTCTGATAATGTAAGAAGGAATGCAATGGGAGAAAATGTGATAATTCCTCCAAACAAAGTTTAAGCTTTTAATGCTAATTTCACAAAAATCTTGTTACGGGAGATAATTATGAATGATTAAAGATTTATTTTGGATTGAAATGTTAATTGCCTCCTGTATTTAAAAAGTGTATTTTATTAAAAAAAAAAAAAAACGTAAAGTTGAAAATAAAACACGATATTTCGAAAGGAATTTAAAAACTGTGTTCAAGTTATTCAATGATTTGTTTCTAACTTACATGTATGGGATATTTTTGCCAGAAATATTTTCTTATCCATCATTATTTAACTTGAATTTATTTTTCACAAAATGAGATTATTTCTGATTATGAAAGTTACTGTTCTGAAATGGAGAATTTTTGAAGATTTTATTTTTGCTTTAAATGTTAATAATCTACCGAATTTAAATAAACGATTTTATAAAAAAATTATTTTACAAACAAAATATGAAATTTTGAAGGAAATTGAAAAATTGCTCAAGTTATTCAAAACTTTGTTTCTAATTTGTGGCAAAAATTAATATATTTTTTATTGGAAATAATCTCATATTAAACGAATTTGTTTGTGCATTTATTTTTAAGTGTCTGAGATTATATTTCATTGTTAACACTTCCCTGTTCATTGTACTTACTTGTTCACTGTCAAAGGGAACTCTTAGTTTGCTTATTTTGCTGTGGTTTTCCCATTCTATGTGATCACCCAGGATAGTAATATTCCAGGATCTCAAACAAATAAGCATAAATTCCTATAAATTTCATGATAGAAAAGATGTGGGTCTTTTTGTCCCTAAAATGTGTGCTTGTAGGGGAAAGTTGCTATTTAATGAAGCCAACTTAAATAGACCTTATGAGAAAAGCTTCCAGTAAATGAGTAACTTTTGTATATAAGTAAGGAAAATGAAGAATCATTACAAAGCTAGTTTGATAACTGGGAAAAAAGATTTGATAACTTGTTAAATTGCATCTTAGTCTACTATTTTAAGTTAAAGAAATAACTATATTTAATCAAATCCGGAATTATTTTTTAACAGGGCTGAACTTGGTAGCATAAGGCCCAGAAACATTTTTTTCTCTTATGAGTTTAATATAAAATTTAGTGTGATATACATTGAAACTTCAACAGTGTAGTTTCAATGGCGAATGACATTTTTCAATTATGCACACCAGACAGGAGTTTTATAAATTAAATATCAATAAATAATCTGTCTAGTGAAATTCCAAACATTAAAATAAGTCGCTAAGAAACAAATATTCCAGTCGAAGAAAATAAAACGGTATTAAAAACTTACAGTTAAAAGTTCAGTTTAAAGTTGTCACTCGTTAAAAAGAAAAAAATAGAAGTAAGGAAGTCGGAAAACCACTGAGTTCGTAGGTCACATGACAGATATAAAATTATGAGGTATTTGAAGAAAAATCATTTTTTTTTCAAATGAAATTTTGTCAAATGTCTTAATATTTTTATAACCTTCCTTTCTATCGTTTCAATATTTTATACAAATATTTCAAGAAAAATAAATCCAAGGTATAAATCCAAGGTATAAATCCAAGTAAAAAAATGTATTCAAAACATGTAATTCGTTTTTTTCCTTCCATTTAAAGCCTGTGTTGTTTAAAAACAACGATTTTAGTCGTAGCATGTAAGCAAAGGAATACATTTATTGAGGAAGGACCTAGAGGATAATTTTCTGCATTTTCTTATTTTAAATATAAAAGAAATTTTGAAACTTCACACCTGCCACTTAAAGAATGATATTCTATTTATTCTTAACTATTCATTTTTTAATGCTTTGAATATTAACGTCTGATTTCAAAGGAATGAATAATAAAGTAAAGTAGTTTAATATAAGTAGTAGAGTTGTAGAATATCTTAAAGTAGTAGAATATCTTTAATAAAGTAAAGTAGTTAAATTTTAGAAATAATCAAAATATTCTTTAAGAAATAGAAAAAAATTATCTTCTTTATTTTTAAACAGACCTCTTCTCATATAAGTTATAACCTGCAAAAGTTAAAAAAATGTATGACTATCAACTTACTACTACAATATATAATTTAAAAGCTTCAAATGTTCAACAAATGAATGCTGATCAATTTATTGCAGCAAGCCTTCTAACTTGTATCTTCCAATAATTAGTTCAAAAAATGCATGACGACCCACTTACTAATACAATATACAAGTTAGAACCTTCAAAAGTTCAAAAAATCATGATGATCCACTTACTAATACAATTCACAAGTTAGAAGCTGAAAATAATAAAAATTTGTATGAAGATCGATTTTTTCTATTACAGTATGCAAGTTAGAATTTCCAAATGTTCAACAAATGCAAGAGGAACATCTTCTACAACATTTTCCATAGAATGTAAATAACACTTTGAGATAAAATGATCTAATTAAATGCAAAAAAAATTTCCTTCTTTGCCGAGAACATATTCTTTGAACTTTACTGCTCAGAAATTGAACTCGAAGCTTTGAAATTGGAATTGCTAAAACTTGTCGAATAATCAGAATCGAGGAATAAACCAAATAAAATAGCACCATACAAAATTGCACCAGCAACCTATCGCATAAAGATTGTCTATTCAACTTATTTTGTCCTCGTCATTTGAGCAATGTATCCTTAATGATTGCTGTTCAAAGAAGTCGAAAACATAAAGCATTTGCCGTGGGCGAGATAGTTCCGCTGAAGGTCACATTTCATCACACTTTAAATTGAAAAGAAGTCATACAATTTACTCAATTTAGCTGCGAATTGTACAGGATTTCCGAATAAATTACTTAGGGAACTATTCATCAGCATACGAAAACAGAAAGATTTCTTTTGTACTAAAAAACTCTTCAGAACTAAGTGAAGTGAATTTGCGCAGAGTGAAAGAAAAGTTTGATTTCTCGTTCGATTCAGAAACATGAGCCTTTTAATTCAATTTATTTGATAGAAATCTGCAAAAGTTTGGGAACATCTATCAGATTTAGTTCTAATTGTTGTGCATTTGAAGAATTCTGTGTTAATATAAATTTGCAATCATTTACCGTTTCTTCTGAAAAGATTTAATGTTCCTAAAAACTGTAGAATATTTAAGAGATGTCTAGTAAATACAGAATGTATTAGTAATTCAAAAGTTATATAATCAAAAATTCAGTTGTATAACATATGCAATTCAAGTTTATATTATGAACAACAATTCAGTTGTATAACATAAGCAATTCAAGTTTATATTGTAAACAATTCGGTTTGTATAACATAAGCAATTCAAGTTTATATTGTAAACAACAATTGAGTTGTATAACATAAGCAATTCAAGTGCATAATATAAACACTAATTCTGTTGTATAATATAAACATAAATTCTTTGTATTATACAAACACCAAATTCAGTTGTATAATATAAACAACAACTCAGTTATATAATATAAACATCTATTTAATTATATAATATTAACAACAATTCTGTTGTATAATATGAACAGCAATTCAAATGTATAATATAAACACCAATTCCGTTATATGATTTAAACAACAGTTTGATTATATAATATAAACAATTAAACTGGGATAGTAGTTCGTAATTTGTTTGGTTTTCTAGGAGAACAATTTGAATAGTGCTGGTATAAGCTTGACTAATATTCAGTCTCTAAATCATTTAAAATTTAAATGTAAACATATGTATAAAATAAATTCCTTAAATATAGGCTAAGTGACTCTTGGGATTAAATCCTGACGTTTAAAATCAGTTAAATGAAATATACATTTACTTTAAAGAGTACATTTTATCAGGAAACCCTATATATATATATCAATTTCAATCACGAGATATTTTTAAATAAACATAACTGACCTTTTATTTTTATATGTGTGCTATTGCAGATCCCTATTCGATATTATTCAAATCTTAAATTAAAAAATTAAATGAACTAATTTTTGGCGTAATTCTGCAAAACGTTCGACTCGGGGACCAGTAGCAATGTGCACAGCTAGCATGCGGGAGGATTCAGGTTCGCACCCGTTGTCGCTATTGCATTATTGTATTGTCGCTATTGCATTAAGGCTTTTAGAATCGATAGCCCTGGCTTCTTAAAGGGAATATTCCAGTATCTCCGAACGACACGCACATGGAGATCAGTTACCACTAAAAATTCTTCTGAAAGTCATTGTCTATCCGTCATCGCCATCCGTGGGCTGTTTGTGACACATGTAAATGGAATATAAAGCTCACCGATTTCAATAACAACAACAATTAATAGTGCTTGGTTTGATTTGTCGCTCTACGGTCGTTTTGTGAACAGTTTAGGCTAATTAGACCGGGACCTACAGTTTAACTTGGATTTCGAACCATTAACAAACATCCATGCCTACACCATTATTCGAACCTGAAGCCTGTGGTACCAAAGGCTTGAGAGCTAAGCAGTTGGTAAATAATACTTGGCGTCAAACGGAAAAGTTTATGATAATGAAAATAAAATTAATCTTAAACGATAACTCAACAGCTAAATGCTAATGAGTCAACTATTTAGATCAATAGCTAATTACTATAGAATTAACTGCTTAGCTCAATAGTTCTTTGTTATTGAGTCAACTATTTATTTCAATACGTAATTGCTACTTAGCTCAATACTTAATTGCTATTGATTCAACTATTTAACCAAATAGCTAATTACTATTGAGTTAACTATTTATCTTTAAATTGCTATTGAATTAACAATTTAATTCAGTAGTTAAGTGCTATTCAGTCATCTCAATATTTATTTGCTGTTGATTCAATTATTTATCTCAATAACTAATTGCTATTAAGTCCTTTTGTTAACTCAATAGCTAATTGCTACATTGCTGATGATATTACTATTTTTTTCTATATAGATATTATTATTCATTAACAATAGAACTACTCACCCGACACATGTCTCAGTTGTAACATGATATAGCAGGAGCATAGTTTCGAATCTGCTGGTGGCGAAAGTTGCAGTCACTTCTTTCAAAAGGCGGCTGCATCACCCATCAATATCGCGTGTCATATATAGTGCTGCAAAATATTTCCTTCTGAAATTATCTATTTATCTTGTGATATAAATTTTAGTAAGAAACCTAATGCAGAGTTAACGCTTCTCCCAATAAATGATTACAAAATATAATTTATAAGGAAAAATTCCTATTTTAGTTTCTATTTTATAGGTGAATACGAATTTCTTGCGAGTAAAAAATATGCTTATACATGCTCATATTTTACGAGTACTTTTAAGCTTTATGGAAATCTTTTAAAGTGTGAGAACTGTAAATTAATTTTAAGGGATTATTTTGTTCAATTCAAGGCTTCGTTGTGAAAAATTATGTACATTATTTTTTTTTTAAATTGTGTCTATCGCTAGCCACTAATTCTACCTTTCTGGCAGCATACGGTTTTCACTTTATAAGAACAACTCGTCTTTAGATGCAATCTACCAGTTGGTCCAATTTATATTATCTTTGTAAAATATTGGAAACATTGTGCGACCAGAACGTGTTTCATGGATCGGAACAAGTATAAATCCAACGATGCAATATCTGGTGAACATGACTGTATTCTACATTTAAGCAATTTAATTGGGTAGTGTTCCAAAGAATACAAGCTACATATTCTATTGGAATAGCATTAATGCATAAAAGTGATACTTAAACTAAACATATTTTACTTTTAAATAAAATAACTGGGTAAATATTTTCTCAATATATTAAGCTACTGTGATAAAAACTGTCAACAATTTTTTTGATGCAATTAAAAAAAAAAAACATGAAGTTTTTTTACATTCATTCAATAGCAAGTTAAGATAAAGAAAATCTTTTATTTTGTATCTAAAATTCAACGTAACATTTTTTTTTAAACTTTTAATAAATGATTTTGTTCCAATTAGTGTATTAGAATTTCGATGTGTAAAAGTACTTGAAGTGTTTGTATACTTTGAAGCCGCTTTTTTAACTCAGGAAATTATCTCCAAGGCAGCGGTATTTGTTCATCAGTAAAGTTAACGAAGAAATTTTTTGTTGTTGTTTAACAAGATCAAAGTTGGAAGTGGATTTTAGTTAATTGAAAGTGATTACTTTGTAAGCGAATTATTTCAAAGCAAGACTTTATTCCTGGGAAAGAAAACTCATAAAACTTATTTTATAACTCCCGCGACGGATCCAGGCAATTATCCTGTACCATAAAAAAAAAAGAACTGAGAGTAAAAAAAAAAATAAATACTCTTTTGCAATCTTTTACCATCGATAGTTTAGTTCAGGCAAAGTGGCAACAGGCGACTTAAAAGTAAGCTACCTTACGGTGGAGTAGAAAAAAAAAACTTTTTTGTTAAGAGATGGCTTTAAAAAACATTGCCATAGAAAATATTAAATGAGTATTTTGGGACATCATAAATTTCTTTCAGGTCTTTTCACATATTTTATTATTATTGATAAAAATTGTTTTAGCTTGGTATGATCTGTTGGCAAGATGTAGTGAAAGAAAAAGTTATTATTTTCTTTGTAATTTCAATAAATATTTTATTTTAAATTTTTTTACAATATGTGTTGAAAGAAAACGTTATTTTTGTCTTTGTTATTTCAATAAATGCCCTTTTTTTAAACCTTTTTTCCTGGGTCAAATCGTAGTTTAAGGAACAAAAAGAAATTTGGATACTTATTTTTGTTGCTAAATGGGCGATAAGTTGCCAAATGTAGTAACCCGGGTTTCATTTCTGTTTCAACTTTCTTGCCTATTATGACTCGATGACACTTATTTATTGTTGTTGTAGTCGTTTCCCATGAAGAATACAAGAAAATGAAATAGCTTGGTACTGCTGAATAATATTGGCTATACGTATTGCCTTATCGGAGTATTAATCTTCGTCCGAGGTTGTCCGAGGATAAGTCTTATTCTAAACTATATAATTTTTATCCAAGAATGCTTAGTCGCAAGGTAGTTTCCAGTTTTGGTGGAGCGATGCATATCAGAATAAATAAATAAATAATAATATGCTGCTTAGTTTTGCATATTAAAATGTTTTACTCAACAGAAAAAAAGAATTATGAACAAGAAAAATGTATTCGCACAGATTTAAAATAGGACGACAACGATTTTTACAACAGATTTTAAATAGTTCGTTTTCCCTTTTTAATTGTTTTTGAATTTATTTTGTGTTTTTATTTCTGTAGTTATTCTATTTATTAACTTAGAGCATTTATTTTTGTAGTTATTACGTTTATTTGTGTAGATTTTACATTAATTTGTGTAGTTATTCTATTTATTTTTGTAATTATAATATTTTTGTAAATATTGAATGTATTTGTGTAGTTACTGTATTATTTTTATTTACTGTGTATTATTTTTAAATTTATTTTTGTAGCTTTCATTCGTTTTAAATATTGTATTCTTTGTAGTTATTGCTATTGTATTGTTTGTAATCTTTTTGTTATAACTGAATTTTTATTAGTAGTTTTTGTATAATGTTTGATTTTCTGTTTGGTGCTAAATAGATATGGCGTTTAAATTTGGTCGCCAACACCAGTATTCACCATATTGGCAAGTCCTTAACTGTAATTTATTTAATATTGTCTGATAGAAAAATATAAATCAGAAAGGATATTAATTTGTAATAGCATGAAATAAGTAAATAGGAAGTAATTGAACAGAAATCTAAATGTATATTAAAAAAATTAATAATAACAAAGAATTTATTTATTGAACATTATCCTAATAAAAAGTGGGAGAATATTGCAATGATCTAAAAAAACATGGCAATGATGTTTATTGACTGTTTTCCTTTCTAATCAATTCTTCAATCAATCAATCTTCTTTCTATCAATTTTTTTCATAATCAATTCTTCATTAGTTACATGTGTTACCTTTTCCCCCCAAAAAAATAAATGTTTTATTAATTTCCCTGTCAGTAAAGTTAATCTAAAACGGCAACTTCTAACACTACTTGCATATAAAAAAATTTTAGAAATCTAATTTTAATATTTTTTTATTGACACTTCCTCAATATTGAACAAACAACGCGTGAAATTAAGATTACTACAGGATTCAGATCCGAATATCGATTTGAAGTAATCGATGGCGAAATTTTAAAAAGTTCCCTGCAAAAATTGTTCTCGTGATTAGTAAATATCTATAGTGAAAAAAAAAAATTATTCTAGGGTAAGAAAGATTATGTTCAAAACAAAAGCGAGCAAAAAAAATATGAAGTTAAAGACAAAAATAAAGATCCATGTTTTCTCTGAGGAAAATGACGTCAAAGACTAGCGAAAATACATTAATCATTTTGTCGCTTTAGGTGCACGATGGAGCATTAAAACGAGGAAAAACCTTGAACCAGGGTGTCGCCTTAAATGTTTTTTTCTCCTCAGGCATTTAAAGGGAGAAGGACATTTTCTGATAATGTAAGAAGGAATGCAATGGGAGAAAATGTGATAATTCCTCCAAACAAAGTTTAAACTTTTGATTCTAATTTTTATAAAAATCTTCTTCACTTGAGTTAATTATGAATGATTAAGATTTATTTTGGATTTAAATGTTAATTGCTTTCTTTTATAAAAAAACTTAAATTTAAAAAATAAACATGAAATTTTGGAAAGGAATTTAAAAACTTTTGTTTAAATTATTCATTGCCTTGTTTCAATTTAGTAACAGGAATGTTTGTATATTTTTGTCTGAAATATTCTCATATTCATCATAATTTGGGATGAATTTATTTTTGTCAATAGAGATTATTTCTGATTATTAAGTTGTTATTTTGAGATAGTTATGAGTGGAGAGTCTTTGGTGATTGACTCGCACTTTCATGTATTTAATAAACTAAAGTAATAAATTATATTGTCAGTCCACAACTGCATAACAAATTGCAAGTACGCGTTAGTACATATTTCAAAATAAACAGTTAAATAAAAAAAAGATTCAGGTTTTCTTCTAAGCAGAGACTACGCGTGAAAATTTGTTAATCATTTTGGTAATCTTTTTGAGTAAAAGAGAACTCTATAAATGGTCTTGTCACTAAATAAGTATCACTCAATATTGTCAAATT
Organism: Caerostris extrusa; assembly: GCA_021605095.1. Classification (NCBI taxonomy): domain Eukaryota; kingdom Metazoa; phylum Arthropoda; class Arachnida; order Araneae; family Araneidae; genus Caerostris; species Caerostris extrusa. Next base: position 30,169 of record BPLR01003012.1, read on the forward strand.
GTGTTTGAATACTTTGGGAAAGGTATTTATTTTCATTTTTGTTTCCGTCATTTCTCAATATAGTGTTCAAAAGAAGTTTATAGTTTGATTCTATTTCATGTTCATGTTCAGAAATTCCATTAATTTTAGATTAAACTGCACTCTCACGTATTAACGCTATCCTAAGAAATACTCTTAAAAATTCTCAGTCTCTTCTGCTCTCGCTCATACTTTGTTTCTATGCTAAATTTCTTATAACACACACCCGGGGTGAAAAAAATCTTCTAAGAAATGGAACTCTAATTTTTTCATCTTTTGTTGTTCTTTTCCATTGTATGTGACCTCCCAGGATGGTACAAAGCCTCGCCAGCAAATACTCACGAATTCCTATAAATTTTCTTCGAAAGAAAAATAGTAGGATCTTTTTGACCTTGAGAAACGCTTGCGGGTTAAAGTTGTTATTCAATGATATCAATTTTAATAGTCCGTAGTATGAAAAAGCTTCCAGAAATTGTGTAAATTTTGCATATTAATAATAATCATTAAAAATCAAACTCGATAACTGGGAAAAAAGTTACCTAAGTGCATCTAAGTCTACTATTTTAATTTAAAGCAACTATACAATCACCAATCAAATGCCAAAATCTTATTTTTAATATGGTCGACCTTAATTCTGCTCTTCACTTTGGCAGCACAGGTCAAAGCATTTCTTTCTCATATAGCTTAATATAATGTTTAGTGTGATGTACGTTGAAACTTCTACAGTGTAGTTTTAACGGCGAATGATATTTTTTAATTGCACCCACTGTAAAGTTTCAGTAATCAGTTTCATAAATAAAGATCAATAAATAATCTCTATAGTGAAATTCCAAACATTAAAATGAGACGCTAAGAAACTAACATTTCAGTCCGAAGAAAATAAAACAGTATTAAAAAGTTACAGTTATAACTGTCAGTTTAAAGTTTTTAAAAAAGAAAATACATAATGAAGTCAGAAAACCATGAAGTTCGTAGCTCACATGACAGTTTTAAAATTATGAGGTATTTGAAGAAAAATCAGTTAGAGGAAACTTCCTTTTATCAAAAGTATTAAAATTTTTACAACATTTCTATTGTTTCACTATTCTATATAAATATTTCAAAACAAATAAATCCAATGTATAAACAATACGTAAC
>BPLR01003013.1:0-41920 GCA_021605095.1 Caerostris extrusa
ATTTTTCTTTTCATTTTTAAAATACAGTTTCTTAAAGATCTCAATATATATATGCCAATCTGCGATAATAATTATCTGGATTTTTAAATATTCTAAGCAAGTAAATCCTGTTTATTTAATGATGATGTAGTATTTTAATAATGCATTTGGTTAAATAAGTAAAAATGCAATGTGACCTGATTCTTTAAAAAACACATCTTCTAGCGAAAAGGAGACATACTAATTACTAAAATGAAAATGAAATCTTCTTCAAACTAATATGGAGAGATTTCTTTATTAAAAAAATTGCGTAGTGAAGAAAATTTCTTGATTAAATTAAATATTTTATTTCCCTAGTTTATAGCTGAATCACCCAATTGCAATTTAAATCAGAATTTTTAAAATTGAGGGAAAGGAGATAATTTGAAGTCACTAATTTAAAGCATTCTTCCTTTTCATCAGCTTTCCTGCCGTGGCTATAATTCATATTTCACTATCACATGAAGCTAGTTGTAGTCAGCATTTTCGGAATTGATTTATTCTTTATACAATAATGTCTTTTACGTACGATGCGTGTTCTTTTATTATAAATTTATAATTTTGAATTTTTAATTACAACAGTAATCTTTTTTTAGTACTTAACTTTTTTAAATTTACTTAAAATTGTTTCTACGTATACATTACAGTTCGCAAAACAGGTCATTTGTTATTATGCAATCATATTTCAAAATAATTGCTCTGATATATTTATTGTATATATTTATGTATTTATATATTTGTCATATATATTTTTAATCATAATGAATAACATCAACCTATAAGAACTTTTAAAACTTTCCTTAAAAGAAAACAAAAATGTTTTCCATCAAAATATGCCAACTGTAAATACGTAATTATATTTCAAAAACCTTTTTTGTTTGTATCTATTTACCAAATATTTTTAATCACAATACATAACATATATCAATAGGATATTTTACTTTATCATCAAAAGTTTAGCAATCCTTTTCAATCGAAAAAACAAATATTTTTCATAAAAAATGACAACAAAATATAAATACGCAATTAAATTTCAAATAATTTTTCATATGTTTATTGTATATATTTATCATATAGATTTTTTATAACCATAATATTTTTAATCATCATATATTTTTTAATCATAATAATAAGAAGTAGTTTATAAAGTTTTTCAATGGAAGAAAAAAAAAATGTTTTCATTCAAAAATGCTAATTTTAAATACGCAATTATATTTTAAAAACTTTTTGTTTGTGTCTATTTATGATATTTTACAAAAATCATAATAAATTATATCTATCAATCAAAATGTTTACTTCGACGTTATAAGTTGTATAATCCATTAAAATAACAAAATAAAAATAAAATATTTTTCATCAAAATTGCTAATTTTAAATATGCAATTGTATTTTTTAAAAATTTATTCGTTTAAATTTAAAATTTTTAACGCTAATAAATAACTCTAATAATAACGAATTTAGCTTCATTATCCTTTTCAATCAAAACAACTATTTTCCGCGAAATGCGCCAGCCAACTTTATTTATGCAATTATATTTCGAAGAATTTTTTATTGTATGTATTTATCCAAATATAATTTTTTTTAAAATCGTAATGAGTAACATCAATCAGTAAGAAGTATAGCTTCAATTTTGAAAGTTTTAAAAGGCTTTCAATTTTTTTAAAAAAAAAAAAAGTGTTTTTTTAAAAACGCCAACTATAAATATTTAGAACTTTTTATTTTTAAAATCTATTTTTCAAATTTTTTAATCCATTTAAATAAAAATATAATATTTTTTCATAATTGTAAATGCGCAATTATATTTAAACGAAAATTATTCGTTTCAATTTAACATTTTTAATGATAGTAAATAACTTCTATTAATAACAAATTTAATTTCAATATCAAAAGTTTTTATAATCCTTTTCAATCAAAACAAATATTTTAAGCCAAAAGCGCCAGCCAACTTTATTTATGCAAGTATAATTCGAAGAATTTTTGTTTCAATGAATAAAGTTTAACTTAAAGCTTTAAAAGATTTTAGAGATATCAATTAAGAAGAAAAAGTGTTTTTCGCCAAAAACGCCAACTGTAAATATTTTTAACTTTTATTTTTATATCTATTATTCAAATTTAAAAAAAGTCATAATGAATAAAATCTATCAATAGAAAGTTTTGGCTTTAAGTTAAAAAAGTTTTTCTGTCATACCTTCTGAAAAACCAACTGTAAATATACCTTTTAATCCCCCCCAAAAAAAAATAATAATGATTTTAAAATGAACAAAACCAAGAGTCGTTAATCTGATTGCATACTAATATTAATAATATTAACTAATACGATTTAATTTTTGTTAATATGCCAGTACATCTCTAAAAGATTGATTTATTCGGTTTTTGTGTTTTTACAGAAATACCAACTGTAGAATGTACTTTTCAATAAAAAAAAAAGTTATGATTTTAAATGAGCAAAACCAAAAGTCGTTAATATGTGTATCTGATTGTGTACTAATATTAATTGATAGGATTTAATTTCCCTTTAGGGTATTTTTTGTTAATATGCCAGTATTGCTCGGTAGCATTTCAAAGATTGATTTATTCGGTTTTACTGTGTTTTTAAGAAATATCAATGAAATACCAACTGTAAACATACTTTTCAATAATAAAAAAATAAATAAATAAATTTGTTAATATGCATTTTTTTTTTTTTTTTTTTTTTTTTTTTTTTTGTTTAATACGCCAATACTTTTCTATAGTGTTTCAAAAGTTTGATTTATGCGTAAGCAAGCGTATGCTCGCTCAGAGCGCGTACTCGGCGACTAGTCTAGAAATTATAGATAATGGCAGAAAAATTAAGCGGCTTTTGGCCTTTGGTACTTACTGGATTAACGGTATGGGCCTAAGGCTGGAAAGTTTGGAGACTCCTGCTATAGAGCATGGGGTTTTAACCTCTTTTTGTTCTAGGATCCCCTTTTTCCCCAATGAAACACGAGGTGCAATCCCCCTTCTTAGAAATTAGGCTACCTAGGAACCTAGAACCTTCCAAAGAAAAATAATAAAAAAATACCAGAGCTTTGGTTCTGAGAACAGACTTTTTGTTGTTGTTGTTGTTGTTAATATGTCAATACTTCCCTCAAAAAGATTGATGTATTCGGTTGTTGTGTTTTTAAATACTAACTGTAAATATACTTTTCAATAAAAAAAGTTATGATTTTAAAATAGAAAAAAAAAATTAAAAGTTGTTAATATTAGTATATGTTTGCATACTAATATTACTAGTAGTGGTTGATACGATTTAATTTTTTCTTGAAAGAAGGAAATTAATTAATATTCGTTAATATTTGTATCAGGTGCATATTAATTAATAGGATTTAATTTCCCGTTGAAAGGTTTTTTGTTAATATGCCAGTACTTCACTCAAAGATTGATTTATTCGGAGATTCTTTTGATTTACATCGTTTCAAAGATTGATTTATTCGATTTTGCGATTTTAAAGAAATACCAACTGTAAATATACTACGTGGTGAGGTCTGCTTCACCACGCTTCACAATACGACATGAATAGTGCATTTGTGATGTCTTCAACTCACTGACACGGCCCAGGGATACCTAGGTTACTCCAGTACGACAACCACGGTGATTGAATTCTGGCGCTTTAAAGTGGTTTCTGTGATTTATCGAAGAAAGTGACAAGTGGAACCCCTGCCAAGTGTCATGGGGATGGGAAGCAGCCCCTGGGGTTAGATCGAAGGTTATTGGTCAGCTTTCCCATACTGGGGTCGTCTGCACCTTAGGGAGGCAGGGTCACTTCATTCAATTGTCCATCAGTAAGGCAATGATATAAACGTTAGAAAAACCAATAGACTTTTTTATTGTTTGTATCATCATCGTATAGTTCCGTGTCATTGAAGATCTTTCACATTGAAAGGGTTACCATAGAGCAAACTCTTTTCGTTCTAAGAACTCTTTTGTCTATGAAAAAAAAAATTTCTTACCCTCTTCTTAGAACCTAGGCTACCCTAGGAACCTAGAATCTTCTAAAAAAAATAAATAAAATAAAATACCAGAGCTTTTTGGTTCTGAGTACGAACTTTTTTTTTGTTGTTGTTGTTACTATGTCAATACTTCTCTCAAAAGATTGATGTATTCGGTTGTTGTGTTTTTAAGAAATACTAACTATAAATATACTTTTCAATAAAAAAAAAAAAAAAAAATTATGATTTTTAAAAAATAGAAAAAAAAAAATTAAAGTTGTTAATATTAGTATATGTTTGCATACTAATATTACACAAATAGTAATTGATACGATTTAATTTTTTTTGAAAGAAGGAAGTTAATTAATATTCGTTAATATTTGTATCAGATTGCATATTAATTAATAGGATTTAATTTCCGTTGAAAGGAGTTTTGTTAATATGCCAGTACTTCACTCAAAAGATTGATTTATTCGGAGATTCTTTTAAGATTTTATCGTTTCAAAAGATTGATTTATTCGATTTTTTGCGATTTTTAAGAAATACCAACTGTAAATATACTTTAAATAATAAAAAAAAATAATCATTTTAAAATGAACAAAATCAAAATTTGTTAATATTTTAATCTAATTGCATACTAACATTACTTTATACAATTTAATTTCCCTTTAAAGGGAATTTTTGTTGACATGTCGTTCTTTATAGCGTTTCAAAAAGATTTCTTAAAAAATTCAAACCGAATCAATCAATACTAGAGATCTACTTCACCACGCCCAGAGTACGACATGAATAGTGCATTTGTGATGTCTTCCAATTCACTGACACGGCCCAGGGACACCAGGTTACTCCAGTACGACAGCCACGGTGATTGAATCCTGGCGCTTTAAAAGTGGTTTCTGTGATTTATCGAAGAAAGTGACAAGTAGAACCCCTGCCGAGTGTCAAGGGGATAGGAAGCAGCCCCTGGGGTCAGATCGAAGGTCATTGGTCAGCTTTTCATGGGGTCGTCTGCACCTTAGGGAGGGCGGTCACTTCATTCGATTTGTCCATCAGTAAGGCAATGATATAAACGTTAAGAAACCAATAGACTTTTTATTGTTGTTTGTATCATCATCGTATATTTCCGTGTCATTGAAGAGATTTCACATTGATAGGGTTACCATAGAACAAACTCCTTTTCTTCTAAGACCCTTTTGCCAATGAAACGAAAGTTGTAGTCCCCTTCTTACAACTTAGACACATTGAAAAATAAATGAATATGTCATAAAATGAGGAATGTTTCACATTTTGTGATTTAAATTGATAATGTTAATGCTTGATCATGATATTCGGTGACTAGCAGTATAAAATAAAACAAGTAACATTAAAAAAAATTTTTAAGTTCAATTCCTACTTTTTTCACTCTATTGCAGAAAGTCCTTTTTATAAATAATTTTCATTTTTTAAGTTTATCTGGCACCATCTATTGATAGATATATGCAACTTAAATCTAAAAGAGCTAAAATTAATGAATTAAATTTATGAATGAATTAATATTTGGAAAAACTGTATTAAGATCAAGTATCCTCCACTACAAGTTCAAAAATAATGTATTTGAACTTGAGTGGATGAATAAAAAGTATTTTATTAACAACGGTAAATTTGAACAAGATATATATATAGGGAGAGTGTGAGCTAATAGAAGGAATTGAAGAATAATGATTTTCAATGAAAATAATGCGGGGTTTTTTATTTTTATTCTTTATTTTTATTTTATTTATTTATTTTATTTTATTTTATTTTTATTTATTTATTTTATTTTATTTTTATTTATTTATTTTATTTTTTTATTTTTGAGAATGCTGTTAGTTGCTATTTAGAAGAAAATTGTTATGTGATAGAAAAAAAAAAAACCCTGTTATTTCTACTACTAATCACACTGTTAATATTACAATAATAATTGGAAGGATATAGAAAGTAAGAATATTGCAACTAATACGGATACTCTTACCAACATGTATTCCTACAGAATGTAATGGAAGATGTGATATTATAGTTCTTGAAAACTCAAAACGTTTTAATCTAAAGTGGATATTGTAAATACTGCAGTCACACAAGAAGTAGTTTACCAACATGATATTCATATACGAAATAATGGAAATAATTAGATGTTGTTAAAGTTCTCGAATTCTCAATGTTGTAATTTAAGGTGGATATCGTAAATGCTACAGATGTATAAGAATTATTTTATCAACATGATATTCATATACAATGTAATAGAAAATATATGTATGCTGACGAGAGTTCAAAATACTGAGAATATTACAAGTAGTATAGCAACACAAGAAATCGTTTACCAACATGTAATCATACACAATGTAACAGAATTAATAAGTTATTGTTAAAATTCTCGAAGACTCAAAATTTTATAATCTAAAGTGGATATAGCCAATATTGAAGTTACAAAAGATTTCAGTTACCAATATGTATTCATGCACAAATGTAATGGAAATAATAAGATTTTGTAAAATTTCTTGAGGATTCAATATTTATAATCTAAGGTGGATATTGCAAATACTACGGTACAGTTGCCCAAGAATTCTTTTACCAGCATGGTACAATTAAAAGAATTTGTTAACCAACATGGTATTCATACGTAATAAAAATTATAATATTCTGTTAAAGTTCTCGAAGATTCGAAATGTTATAACCTACAATAGATATTCCAAATACTACAGTTACACAAGAATCCGTTTACCAGCATGGTATTCATATGCAACATAACAGAAAAATATATGTAGTTGACGAGAACACGAAATGTATATTGCAAGGATATTGAAAGTAATGATATTGCAAGCAATGCAGCAACACAAGAATTCATTTACCAACATGTATTCATACACAATGTACTGGAATTAATAAGATGCTAAAGTTCTCTTTGGACACAGTATTATAATCTAATGTGTATTGCAAATATAACAGTTGTACAAGAATTCTTTTGCCAACATGGTATTTATATACAAAATAGAAATATATTTAGATGACAATGACTCAAAATGTTACAGTGGATAGTGCAAGTAATACAGCTACATAAGAATTCTTTTTACCATGATATTCATATAAGTATATGTAGTTGAGGAGAACTCAAATGTATATTGCAAGGATAGTAAGTAAATGTATTTTGCAAGTAATATGGTTAAGCACAAGAATTGTTTACCAATATGATATTCATACACAATGTACTGGAATTAATAAAATTTTGTTGAAGTGTTAAGTCTCAAAATGTTATATCCTACAGTAGATATTCCAAATACTACAATTACACAAGAATTCTTTTACCAACATGGTATTCATCTACAACGTAACTGAATTAAAAAAATGTTGTTAAAATTCTCTAAGACTCGAAATGTTATAATCTAAAGCGGATATTGCAAATACTACAGTTACACAAGAATTAGTTTACCAACATGGTATTCATATACAACATAACAGAAAATATATGTAGTTGACGAGAACACGAAATGTATATTGCAAGGATGTTGAAAGTAAGGATATTGTAAGTAATATAACTACATAAGAATTTGTTTACCAACATGTATTCATGCACAACGTAATTTAATTAACAAAATGTCGTTAAAGTTATCTAAGACTAGAAATGTTATAATCTTAAGTGGATATTGTAAATACTGCAGTTACACAAGAACCAATATGATATTCATATATATGTATATATATATATGTTTCCAATATGATATTCATACACAATGGAAATAATAAGATGTAGTTAAGGCTTTCATAGACTTAAAATGTTATAACTAATGGATGGATATCCTTTAGTTCAACAGTTACACAAGAATTCGCTTAACAACTTGGTATTCATGCATCACTGAATGAAAAAAAATTAGATGTGGTTGAAGTTGTCCAAAACTCCAAATGTACCTAAAGGAATGTTAATTCTCCATTCTCATGTCCCTAAAAACACTAAACAAGTTTTAAGAAAATAAATATATTGTCTGCCGATACCATTAAAATCATGTAAGCATTTCAATTAGTAGAAGCTTTGTTACGGATGAATAGTAAGCAATCTAAAGCTTTCCAATCATTGCCAAGTAGAATGTAAAATAAAGATTGTAGTGAACTTTCTTGTTGTTTTAGACCAGGGATGGGCAAACTAAGGCCCGCGAGCCAACACCGGAAGTCTCTGTCCGCCCGCGGATAGAATTTTAATTTGCCGATCCGAGGCAAATTAAAAGTATGTAGCAGCTGTTTCTATATATGCCAAAGTTAGAATTTTACATATCATTATCGAAAGTAAGTTGCCCAAATTTAATATCTCACGCCCTGAAAATCAGTGCGATATTTACTTCAACTTATATATAAACAAGAAAAAAGTATTTTCAACTATGAACCTTCGAAAGAATTATTTCAGAAGTAGACTGACAGATGAGCATTTAGCCTCGTTTCTTAGAATCAGTCCATCTCACTTCTCGAACCTCACTATAAGGAACTTTTAAAAATGAAATCCAATTTCATTCATCTCATTAACATATTTAAATTGTAATACTTGTATATTGTTTTTAAAATTTTAGAAAAATTTATCTTGGCCAGCCAAACTTTTTTTTTTTTTTTTTGATTTTTTTGGTCCGCGACCGAAAAAGTTTGTCCATCCCTGTTTTAGACTCTTTGTTGACGAAGTTTATGCTTGTTGAATTGGTTTGTAATCGGCGATGCGTCGCAGGTCAACAAGATTTGGTTTTACCAACATGATATTGATAAACAATGGAAATTGAATCGATTTCTTGCTAAGCTTAACTGCGCCCAAAAATAAACAAAATCGTTGGAAGGAATATCTTGCCTGTTCACGAATCCGAAACCCTTGGGACATCAACAATTGTTTTTAAAAATAGTGTGCAGTCATGTAAGAACGAGTTTATTAACAGGAATGCTTAATTTTCCCCAAAAATATTTGTTTTAACCTTCTGGATTTAGTCAAGTATGAAATTAGACAAAAAAGAGGAAATTTAAAGTGATTTTTTTAAAATCAGAAATTCACATAAGCAACTACAGAGATGAAATTGAAAAATATTAGACATAACAAACAATATAGGATAAAAGACAAAAATTGCAGAGGCATATCAAGAGAAAAAAATGTAAACAAACATACAATATATATATATATATATACAGAGAGAGAGAGAGAAATATTTAAGCACATGTGTTGCATGTTTTTTTTTTTTTTTATGATATAAACAGAAAATCTTATAACAATAGTTATCTGTGTAAATACTAGTGTATATACTGTAATACTGGTCGTTCAGTAATAACAACTTGTTTCTAATTAAGAAATTAAGAATTTTTTTTTCTTAATATTTCAAAATAAAATTTTTTAAAAAATGTCTCCTTCTTTTTTTTTTTTTTTTTTTTTCCCCTTAAAAATTTTTGTTGTATTTTGTGAATTTCCTGTGAGTGTGAGATCTCCAAAATTTATCAAAATTTCTGAATAAAAAAATTATATATAGGTATGAATATATATATATATAGGTAGGGTAGGTATATATATATTTTATTCAAAACAATGTCATCATCATTGGCGCAACAGCCCGGGGTTGGCGAAGGCCGTCTGCTTACTGCCAGATTTTGAGACAAAAGATGATTTCTTTTTATGGGGTAGGATTATCAGCCCTACGCCCAAAGCTCTACAGTCATATGAGACCTGGGGCCTAATGGCCGAGTCGCTAGCGCTCTGGCACTCAGTGCCACAGGGTTCGAGCCCTGCCGATGTCATGGATGTTTATAGTGGATCGAAATCCACTTTAGATCCCGGTCTCATATGACTGCAGAGAGTTGGGCGTTGGTTAGCAGCCCTACCCGTAAAAAGAAACATCTCCTGTGTCGAAGTCTTCTCGCTCTGGCACTCGGTACCACAACCGGTCCCGTCTGTGCCATGGATGTTTGTAATGGTTCGGAATCCACTTTATGCCGTAGGTCCCGGTCTCATATGACTGCAGAGTGTTACAGAACCCAGTCAAACCTCTTACTCACATCATTCCCAAGCTGTAAAGGGAACAAATTAACTCTAGGCACAGAGGTTGTGGTATGCCTAGAGTTAAGGGTGTTACAGGGGTTAAGGATTGTTACAAGGTGTATGGTAGTAGTAGTCATATGAGACCGGGACCTGAGATTTAAAATGTATTCCGAACCACCGCAAATATCCATGTCACTGCTGGGATCCGAAACCGAAACCTGTGGCTCATAGCGCTAATAAAACAATGCCAATAACAACAACAAAAAATATTTATTGAAATAATTTTAAAAATGAGCATCTGATGAGACAAAATTGATGAAAATGAATAAAATAAGTTAGCAAATTTTAGAGCAATAACATGTTTTTCTTTCTTATATATTAAAGCGAATAACAAAAATTAAAAATGAGCAAAATAATCATAATAACAAATAACATAAAAACATCTTTTTAAGTCAATTCCTACTTTTTTTTTTTTTCACTCTATTGCAGAAAATCCTTTATCAATAATTTTCATTCATTTTTAAAGTTAATCTGGGACCATCTATTGGTAGATATACGCAACTTAAACCTAAAAAATCTAAAATTAATTAATTAAATTTAATGACTGAATTAATATTTGAAAAAACTGTATTAACATCCCCTACAAGTTAAAAAAAAATGTATTTGAACTCGAGTGGATGAATAAAAAGTACTTTATGAACGATTGGAAATTTGAACAAGACATATAGAGGGGAGAGTGTGAGTTAATAGAAGGAATTGAATAAGATCAATCAAGCAATCTCTTCAAGGAAAATTCTGCTTTAAAGAGTACTGGAGACAGACCAAGGACATGTCATTAACTGTTTATGGCGCATCTGTTTAATCTCCGACTAATATTTGTTTACTTCTTGCATCAGTGCACACCATCTGTGGACCTGACGAAGGTCTCACCCCTCTAATAAGCGGTCCACCCTCTAATAACGGTGGGCGAGAATTTCCTCACTGCAACTGTCGCGGCATCTTTGACGCCACGTGGTGCTCATCTAGTGCCATTGACCGTTGACCGTCTTTTCCGGTCAGCTGTTCCGATGGCGAATGACCGGTGGTTAACGAGGGTGAAATTGAGAGGGGGTGGTGCTTTTTGCCCCCCCCTCCCTCCCTGCGATGATTGAAGAGCGAGTTCATATTTCCATTTGTGAAGACAGTGATCATAAACAGATGGAGGTAAAAAGAATGTCGGATTGGCTGGTTTCAGGAGATGAATGGCGAAATGCCGCCAATTTGTGCTTTTATTTTCATTAGAAATGATACTTTTATTTATTTATGTATTTCCAAACAACTCCTATTTATCACTATATCAAAAAAGTAAAAAATCTCGCTCCTTTAAAAATCTATAACTAAAAAACAAACTGATATGAGGGGTTATTAATTAAACTACATATTTACTGAGCAATTTTATCACCATATAGTTGTTTTAAGGAAAATTAAATAACTTCTTATAAAATTTTAGAAATTTTTCCAAAAGTTTTTCTGACTATTAAAAAAATTTACGAGGGATTCGTGGATAATGTAAGGATGTCCCAAAATTAATGCAAGAAATCTTGCGTGGATTTTAGGACACACCAGATCTCATTTCTAGATTCGTATAGATCAGGGTCTCCAATTTAATAGCTTGTCCCCCAAAACAAAACAAATCAAGCCTTTGAATCCTACAGTAGAACATTCCAGCTTATAGAACCCGGAAACTTTCTGTTCGGCATAACTTAACGAATTTCTAGCCAAACATCCTTGACTCTGAAATCCGACGAGCAATTTTTCAAGCCAAACTGGACCTGATGGGGGTGGTCTTCATAAATCTATAGAAATGAATAACTGTCATTTGGGCTAGAATGGAAGGGAGATGCCAACCACTACGACTACTATCTCTGGGGGTATTAATTTCAAATTGTGGCGGGGGAAAATAGAGATGCAATGTATCGTGGGTAAATTGAATCTTCTATATATTCATCGTTCTAGCAAAAGAATGATTTAAGCCAATCAAAAAACCCAACATTCAGAAACCAATTTATATTTTTAATATTTTGGGATTTAAATTTTGGTTTTAATTTAAATTAAATTTAATTTAAATTAAAACAAAAAATTTAAATTTAATTTAATTTAATTTAATTGGGATTTTAATTTTTGACCGGGACGTACAGTTTAATGTGGATTCTGAACCACTCACAAATATCCATGCCACCACCAGTATTCGAACCTGAAGCCCGTGGTACCAAAAGCCAGAGAGCTAGCTAATTGCCCATCAGGCCGCATAATTAATAGGAATCTGGTAACTTAATAAAGCTCCATACAAAGCATTAATTATGCTTTTTTTTTTTCCTAATGCAGCTGGCAAACACTTAGACAGCTGTCTTGGATGCCTTAAGTCAAACGCTGCACAGACGTTACTCACTTTGCATTGCCCAGGAGGCGCGTGTCACTTGAAGATAAGCCATGGACGCGGAGTAACAATGCCCCCGCAACGCTCTACGATCCTATTAGGATCGGAACCTACGGTTTAAAGTGGATTCGAACCACTACAAACATCCATGGCACCGCCGGGACTCGAACCCGAAACCTGTGGTACCAAGCGCCAGAGCGCTAGCCATTCGGCCATTCCGGCCCGCATTAATTATGTCAACCGAATAATTTTTTGTTGTTGATTAATGCTTGATGCTAATCTCTGCTAACTGCCCAAATACCAACATGCTTAAGCACGGCGTCCACATGACTCAGAACTCCCATACCATTCATCACAGGTATGGCTAACATTCTCAGGGCAGTTATCACCTTATTCCCGCAAACCCCAGAAGACAACGAAAACCACTCCTCATCATATCGCAAGACTGCATATCGCTGTCGGTATTTATGGAAGGCGGCAGAATCTCCAGTGCAGTTATTTGTTTCGCTACCTATCTGATTTTCCCTACGTAAATAACTACGGGCATTTAAACACAAGAAACCCGCGTTATCTAATCTCATAAAATATTGGATTAGCTTGTCCCCCTCTCCACGGCCTGTTCTTTCTCTGTAGACTGGCGGCTTCAGCTTAGAATCCGCGGTGCGGTGCGGTGGCATGGACGTTTGTGAGTGGTTCAGAATCCACGTTAAATGGTAGGTCTCCGTCTAGTTAGCGTAAAATATGCGCAAAATGACCGTAGAGAGACATATCAAACCAAGCCTTTTAGTCCAATGGTAGAACATTCCAGCTTATAGATTTTTCACGCCGGCATAGACCTGGAAACTTTCGATGCGGCACCCCTTATCGAGTTTCAAGCCAAACACCCTTGAATCTGAAACCCAACGTGCAAGTTATCCAGTTCAAGTTAGGAATGATGAAAATGAGCACCATAAATTTATAGAAAGAAATGGCTTTCCACTGGCCTAGAAAAGGAGGCATGCAGATGACAACTCTACAACTACTATCTTTGAATTGATTTAGTTTGTCACTTTACGGTCATTTGGGGCGGTCACATACGGTCAGCCCGGGACCTACAATTTAAAAAATGGATTCGAAGCACTCACAAATATCCATGCACCAACAGGATTTGAACCTGAAGCTCTTGATCAGAGTGCAATCCACTTGGCCACCAGGCCGCACTATTTCTGGAGGTATTAATTTCAACTTGTGGTGGGAAAATAGGGATACAATATAAACAATATAGTCTTCTGTAATAGTATAATAGTCTTGGGTAAATTGAATCTTTTATATATCCATCGTTCTATTAACGAATGATTTAAGTCAATCAAAGAACCCAACATTTGAAAGCAATTTATATTTTTTATTATTTTGGGAATATAATTTAAGAAACAATAACTAATAGGAATCAGGTAACCTAATAAAGCCACATATAAAAGCGATACGTGCTGTGATTATATCGACCAAAATGTTGTTTTGTTTTGTTGTTATTGATTAATGCTTAATCTCTGCTAACTACGCAAATACCAACATACTTAAGCAAACGTGCAAGATTATCAGATCACGCTGGGCCTAATAGGGAGGAACATTATAAATCTGTAGAAAGAAATGGCTTTCACTGGGCAGAGGGATGCCAACTCTACAGCTACTATCTTTACATCGGTTTGGTTTTGATGCCCTACGGTCATTTTGTGCATGCGAGGTCTAAACTGACCGGGACTTATAATTTAAAGTGGATTCCGATCCACTCAACATCTATGCTCCATCAGGAATCGAACCTGAAGCCCGTGATACCAAAGGCCAGAGTGCTAGCCACCAGGCCGCACTATCTCTTGAGATATTCATTTCAAATTGTGGTAGAAAAATAGGGATACAGTATATCTTGAGTAAATTGAATCTTCTATATATCCATAGTTCTTGCGACAAATAACATAATAAGTCAATCAAATAGCCCAGCATTCCAAACCAATATATATATTTAATATTTTGGGCATGTAATTTTAATATAATTAATTAATAGCAATATGGTAGCATAATAAAGCCACATATATAGCATTACTTACTCTAATTATTTCCACCAAACATTTGTATTCTTTTTGTTATTGATTATTGCTTGATGCTAATCTCTGCTAACTGCAAAAATACCAACATATAAATATGGCGGCATATAGTATATCTTCTATAGTATACAGTACAATACAGTATGTATTTACAATATACAGTGTATCTTCTATATATCCATCATTCTAGCGACGAATGAGTAAATCAAAGAATTCAGCATTCCAAACCAATTTATATTTGTAATATATTGGGCATATAATTTTAATAGCAGTAATTAACAGTAATCTGGTAACATAATAAAGTCACATACAAAGCATTATTTACTCTAATTATGTCAACCGAATAATTTTTTGTTGTTGATATTAATGCTTGATGCTAATCTCTGCTAACTGCAAAAATACCTCTCATGACTCAGAACTCCCATACCATTCATCACAGGTATGGCCTGCATTTTCCGGGGCAGTTATCACCTCTTCCGCAAACCCCAGAAGACAACGAAAACCACTCTTCATCATATCGTAAGACTGCATATCGCTGTCGGTATTTATGGACGGCGGCAAAATCTCGAGTGCTGTTATTTGTTCCGCTACCTATCAGATTTTCCCTACGTAAATAATGCAGGGCATTTAAAACAAGAAACCTGCGCTATCTAATCTCATAAAATATTGGACTAGCTTGTCTCCCTCTGTACTATTTACTCCAGAGAATAACGCGTGATGGGTAAATAAAGATAAGATGGCGGCCTTTTCTTCAGCGTTTTAAAAGGTGAACTACCGATATTGGAGAGTCTATTGATGGTAATCAGGTCGTATAAAAAGAGATGTATGGCGATGGCGGCATGCAGATAGTAATTCGTGTTCAGGTAATCAAGAAACGGCATTTCCCTGGAGGTTTTTATGGCAGCAGGCAATTACATTCTCGATCGAATGGGATGTGTTTCTTTATGGATTTTTCGTCTTGTAGCACGCATTAATTTAAGAATTCTACTGCTTCAACTTTGAGATTTCTTCCAAATATATTTCGTGTGGATTAAGGTATTCCATATAAAAGTATTCCGAACGATTTTTGTGTGGTATTTCGACAAGCTCAGAGCCAAAATTTTCAAGTATTGTTTTATGGAATCTTTTTTTATGCTATTGCTAAATTAGGTAACAAATGTGGACAAAAATGTAAACAAATATATGCACTAATATTTGAGAATATATATATATATATATATATCAAGAAGATCAAAAGATATTTCTTAAGATATTAATAAAACTTGTTTTTTTTTTTTTTTTTTTTTTTACTTATACATTTCTAATTGATTGAATATCTAAAGCATATCGCATTTACTTCCATAAATGTACCGGTATTCGCTGCCGATACGTACAGGCAAAGTGTATACACAAAACTATCATAGCATTTGCAATACAAAAACTCTTAGCTGCATCATATTCAGACCTCTCAAAAATAAAATAATAATAAATAAATAAATAATGGATACATTTTTCAAGATTCAAACTGAAAATCATTTAATAAACATAAAAATCAAACGACAAGTGTTGAACGGTAAAACTAGTTGATTAGCAGATCAAAGAGAACTCAAAAATGTTTACAATTATTATATTTATTACTAAGAACAAAAAAAAAATTATATATTTTTATTTTTTTTTTTAATTAGGCTTGTAAAATACAGAGCCTGTAACGTCTCGGCCTATGTTAGACCTATAATGGCTTCAAGAAGAGGGCCACTTTCAGGTTCAGGGGAATATTTTTAATTTTTATTTACAAGCACTGTATATAATAATAATATATATATATATATATATATATTCGGGGTTATTATACAAAAGAATTAAAAGATTTGATCACAAGTGCACGATTAAATCACAAGGTCGGTGATTTCCAGAGTTCTCAGTCTACGTCGAATCTAATTGCCTGGTCTGCAGCAGACCTTAATTATCAAGCGGCGTGATACAGGAAACCAAAGGGGTTCAATTTGAAAAACAGACTTAAACTCCTGCCTATTCAGTCACTTCAGAGGAAAAAAAAAAAAAACTAAACTTTTGGTCGATTCGTCGCAGAACTTTCTCCTTTCTTCTCCAAAAACCTCCCTTTAGTAAAATCAGTCAAGGAGGTAGGGGTAAGTTTCCCTCATTTCTCAATGGAGCAGACATTTCTCAGCCAGTAGTCTGTCGTCCATCACGATGGAACAACTCATGTTGTAGTTCACATTCAATCCGCATTTGTTTCGACTCGTGAATTCACACATACATTTGCTAATTTCCTGAGTCTCCTTATACGTGATACCGAATATCTACTATCAGATTTAACTAACAGGTTGTTCTTATTAGTACAAAATACTAATTTCATGTAATATAAGTATCCATAACACTGCTTGACTGTTGCCAAATTTGAGTGATGATTCGCTATTATATATTTGTCAAGTAACATACATTCCTCTCTCCTGGGAAATGAAATGCCATCATTCTTCCCGTGAGAGAAAAAAAATGCTGCAAGACACTGTGATGATGAAGAAGGTAAAATTAAATTATTAAAAAAACCAAAATTCTTTCATCTTTAATAGATCTCATAAAAGCTGAAATATGATATTAAAGCGCAGTATATCTAGCGTCAAAAGGGAAATAAACGAAGAAGCAGAATAAGACATGAATAGATGAAAATATTGATCGATTAGATCACAATACTGCAAAAGTAGAAAAAAAGACAACAAGATTAGTATACTAACCATTATAACAAAGGGGAAAAAATACAACTAAAAAGAAAGTTGGGATTTCCCGTCACTTACGAGATTACGAAAACTTTCGTAGAAAATTAAAGAAAATTAATTTCATTATCATCGAAGAAAAAAGATATAACCTTGTATTCAAAAGCATTTTGTTGTTTATTTCTTGAATTCGAATTTGAGGGGTATGTTTTTAAGCGTAATCTTGAAAGTACTACATTTATCTTTCGATTTGCAGGGAGAAGTTGGTAAGAAATGTTTAAGACCATTCAAATGAATAGATTCTTGAATGTATTTTCCGCTAAACCATTGATTTATCGTATCTTACAGTTTCTTTTTTTTTTTTTTTTTTTTTTTTTTTTTGTTGTTGTTTTGGTGTTGTTGAAAATAAGATGCTCTGGAGATATCCCAATGAACAATGATGATGTTTCCTGCTGATTTTGCTGAAGTGTCTGCTAATCATTCTCTGTAAAGCCGATATGTCCTCGAGTTCAGAGAATGTCAATTGTTTAAATATAGTTTAAAATGTTATTTAGCTGATTTTCTAGAATTCTGAAATTGAAGCTGAAAGAAAAGACATGTCCGTTCTATCTTTTTAAACTTTAATTTGCTATTAATGCACAATGACAATAATGGTATATATATATATATATATATATATTCCATACTTATGTGTTAATTGTATGTCTTTGATAGCTGCCATTGCCAATGATGAATTTCATCCAAATTTTGTGTCGAGCTGAAAGTGTTTAGTAGTAAATGTTAGTTGCAGCAAACATTCGAAAATGCAAAAATATTCTAATATTGTACAGGTAAAAAATGTTAATACGAATGATCGTTTAGATTAATATGAGTTGTGGCTATTGCTAATGATCAAATGATGGCATGTAATTAATACGTTGTTATTTTCTAGATATATTTTATTTTTATTTTTTATTTAATTAAATCTTTTTAATTCTTAAAATTTTTTAAACATTTATTTTTTCTAATTTATTTTTATTTTATTTTAATCTTTGTTTATTTATTTTTTTTTTTTAAATTTTTTTTATATTTTATAATTTGATTTTAATTTTATTTTTAATTTTTATTTATATTTTAATTGAATTTTTTTTAATATTTTTTATTTTAATAATTAAAATTTTTTTTTATAATTTTTACTGATTATTTTTTTGTTTTTGGTCATTCTTTTTTCATTTTATTACTTTTGATATAAAATGAATAAAACATATTGAAACAAAATATGAAAAAAAAAAATCTTTTCGTCTTGAAATACTCATATATGGCTAATTTTTTTAACAAGATCAATACAAATTCAACAAGATGGTAGAATAAAACTCTGATGAGGTTTTGTCTCAAGTGCTCGGTAGCCATTTCAGAGTTATAAAAAATTAAATTCAATACAGTAAGTTTTATAAATTTATACTATATAATAAAATGTTGAGTGTCTTCAATTTTCTGTTTTACAATGACTTGGTAAACTCATATAAAAATTAACATCGAATCACAAAAATAAACCTTTTTTGTTATGACCCTAAGTATAAAAGAAAGAATTAAGAAAAAGTTTTTTTTTTTTTTTTTTTTGTAGAAAATAACAATAAGTTTAACTTTTCAAATATATTCTTACATAAACCCATTTTGTTTTAATTTTTTTTCTTAAATAATAAAACATATTAATATCTTTTGTCATACATTTCATTAATATTTTCTAATTCATTGACTTTTCGGTTGACTCATATTTTATTATTGTAATTAAATTCTTTTAAATTAAATTTCAGCATTTAGCACCATTTTAAAATAGTTGCTACATTTTCAAAATGATTAACAATTTGCTCTTATATCATATTAAAGTTTACTGTTTTGAAACAGGAAAGTAAAAATAATAGTAACATAAAACTTTGATGTGGATACTATTCGTATATATTGCTTAATACCCTCTCAGATGAGGGCAAGTTTTATACTTTACTCTACTTTAAAGAGAAAAAGGTTTTATATTTTTACCTTAAAATTAATTTTTGCGGAATAATACCATACATTTATCTGTAGTGTAAACTATTTCTCATAAAAGAAGCATTTTCGTCAAGATAAATTTAACAATTATCGTGATTCAATTGAAATAATGAAATCAGTTGGACTATAAATCCAAATTGTCCCATGACTGTAACCGCACACATCAAAATTAAACCAATATTATTATCGAACTTCTACCATTGAGATACTGGCTACAGCACTTAAGATCAGACGTTAAAGATTATGGGTACTTAACATTGGACCTTTAAGATTATCTATAAAGTTGAGAACCCATCACCAGTTGCTTATTTCTGGATCGTATAATTTTTTATTTAAAATGGGATCGAACTTCAGAGTGTTGCAAAGTCCTCCTGCAGATGATTTCGGAAGATAACTTCTTATCTAGATCGTCAATCAGATTTTACGCCCATTTTTCTTCCAGAAAGACTACATAAAAGAAACCTTTACCTTAAGAAGAATAAAACCATATATTTATTTGCCGTCCTAACTGTTGCTTATATAAGAAAGCATTTATGTCGATCAATTAAACAATTTCGCAATTATCATAATTCACTAAAGGTAATGAAATCAGTTTTGTAACTGGGGCTATAAATGTAGCTGTCCTATAACCGTAACTGCTCACATCAACCATACATTAATACTACATTGAACTATTGAAACACTGACTAAAGCATTTCGAAATAAACACTAAAGATTATTAAAAGACATTGGCATTGTACATTTAAGATCATTCAGTTTAGTACCTTCCACCGGTTACTTATCTCTGTACTGAATTACTTTTGTCCAAAATGTGGAAAAATTTGTCAAAGATTCAAAGTCCATCCTCGTATAACTTAAAGAAATTATATAGTAGTATTATGTTAACTTTGGACTTTTGTTATTATTTATTCAGTTTCAAACCATCCACCTGTTACTTATCCGCGCACTGAATCATTTTTGTCCAAAACAAAATGTTGACGAATTTGTCAAGGATTCAAAGTCCATTCTTATATAACTTCTGACCAGATTATTTTTTTAATTTTTTTATTTATTTATTTTGAGACCCTTTTTTTAAAAGGATCCCATTAAAAAATATATATATTTACCTTATGAGAAATAAAACCATACATTTATTTGCCCTGTTAACTGTTGCTCATATAAGAAAGTATTTATGTCCATAAATTCAACAAGAATTTCGCATTTATTTTAATTCGCTTAAAGTAATTAAATCAGTTCTTGCTTGCAACTGTGGCTATAAATCCAACTGCCTTATATTTGCAACCACTAACAACAACCATACATCAAATAATGATTGAACTATTGAAACATTGACTGTAGCATTTTAGAATAAACACTAAAGATTATAAGTATCTAGCATTGGACATTTAAGGTTATTCAGTTTAGTACCTTCTACCGGTTACTTATCTCTGAACTGAATCACTTTTGTCCAAAAACAAAAATGTGGGCGAATTTGTCAAGGATTCAAAGTCCATGTTCATATAATTTATTTAGAACAATCAAATACATTTTTTAAAAGGACCACATTAAAATAAACCTTTACTTTATGAAGAATAAAGTCATACAATTATTTGTTCTGCTAACTGTTGCTCATATAAGAAAGTATTTATGTCTGATAAATTCAACAAGAATTTCGCATTTATCATGATTCACAGTTGTCAAATCAGTTCTTGTTTGCTACTGTGGCTGTAAATACAGCTGTAACTTCACACCAATAACTGCAACTGCTCACACCAACTATACATCAATACTATCATTGAATTATTGAGATACTGACTGTAGCATTTTGGAACAAACACTAAAGATTATAAGTTCTTAGCGTTGGACTTCTGAGATTATTTATTCAATTTAGAATCTTCCACTAGTTACTTATCTCTGAAATGAATAATTTTTGTCCGAAATGTGGACGAATTTGTCAAGGATTCAAAGTCCATCCTCATATAACTTCTTTAGAACAATCAATTTTTGTAACAATCAGATTCATTCATTTACCGCTGACGCCAATCATACATCAATACTATCATTGAACTGACTACTATGGACGACTACAGTACTCAAGAACAAACGCTAATGATTATAAATACTTAGCGTTGTACATTAAAAAGAAATCTTTACCTTATGAAGAATTAAACAGTACATTTATTTATACTGTTAACTATTGCTCATATAAGAAGGCATTTATGTCGATATATTCAGTCAGAACCTTTGTAATTATCGTATTTATATTTAAAGCAATGAAATCAGTTACTGCAATTGTCTCAGTGGATATAAGACCAACTGCCTATATATCTGCATACCGCTGACGCCAACTATACATCAATAAATCATTGAACTATTGAGGTACTTGACTATAGCATTTTGGAATAAATACTAATGACTATAAGTACTTAGCGTTAGACATTTAAGATCATTGAGTTTAGTACCTTCCACCGACTATTATTTTTGTCCAAAACAAAAGTGGACTGAGTATAGTATTTTGGAATTTGTCAAGGACTCAGTCAAGTCCATCCTCATATAACTTCTTCAAATACAGAAAGATACCTTTGCCAAATGCCCTTTTAAAAGGGCCACATTAAAAAAACCTTTACCTTCTGAGGAATAAAACTATGCATATAAGAAAGCATTTACGTCGATAAATTCAGCAATTATCGCATTTATATCTAAAGTAACGAAATCAGTAACTGCAATTGCGGCTATAAGTCCAGCTGTCTTATATCTGCCACCGCTGACGCCAACCATACATCAATACTATCATTGACCTGAGTGCTATTGAGATATCGACAACAGCATTTAAGAACAAACGCTAAAGATTATAAGTACTTAGCGTTGGACTTTTAAGATCATTCGGTTTAGAACCTTCCACCGGTTACTTACCTCTGAATTGAATCACTTTTGCCCGAAATAAAATCTGGACGAATTTGTCAAGGATTCAAAAGCCCATCGTCTTCTATAGAACTAAATGCATTTCTTTAAAAGGATCACATTAAAAGAAACATTTACTTTACGAGGAATAAAACCGTAGTTTATTTGCCTTGCTGTAGATTTGCCTTATATCTGTTGCTCATATAAGAAAGCATTTATGTCGATAAATTCAACTAGAACCTTGCAATTATCGTATTTATATATAAAGCAATGAAATCAGTTACTGTATTTGTGGCTATAAGTCCAGCTGCCTTATATCTGCAACCACTGATACCAGCCATACATCAATACTGTCATTGATCTATTGAGACACTGACTATAGCATTTTGGAATAAATACTAATGACTATAAGTACTTAGCGTTGGACATTTAAGATCGTTGAGTTTAGTACCTTCCACCGGTTATCACTTTTGTTTAAAACAAAAAGTGGACGAATTTGTCAAGGATTCTGTCAAGTCCATCCTCATATAACTTCTTCGGAACAACCAAATGCCTTTTTTAAAAGGGCCACATTAAAAGAAACTTTTACTTTTTGAGGAATAAAACCATGCATATAAGAAAGCATTTACGTCGATAAATTCAGCAATTATCGTCTTTATATCTAAAGCAATGAAATCCGCCATTATGACTATAAGTCCAAATGCCTTATATCTGCCACCGCTGACGCCAACCATACATCAATACTATCATTGAACTGAGTGCTATTGAGATATCGACAACAGCATTTAAGAACAAACGCTAAAGATTATAAGTACTTAGCGTTGGACTTTTAAGATTATCTACCGAGTTTAGAACCTACATCATTTTTGTCCAAAATGTGATCGAACCCTCAAAGTTCCGAAGTCTTCCCTCTGGTAATTTCCGAAAGGTAACTTCTTATCTGGAACGCCAGACTCATTTTTTGTGTCTTCCTTTTTTAAAAGGGAAGGGACCACATAAAAGAAAGTGGAATCTTCCTCCACGTCAGGAGTGTAACCAACTCCCACAATCTTCTTGTAAAATCTGGTGCCATAGCGGTACTAATAAAGTTTCGGTAATAAAATTAAGTGATGCTCACCGGGTGGGGAATTCTTGGAGGATCGTCCCTCCAAGTGATAAGACCACATGGGGTGGTAGTTTTGTGTGGAGAAAGATGGTTTTGGCTACCGGGGATTTTTCCTGCTAAAGGGCTTTATCTTTTTTGACATTTTTTTTTTTTTTGTTGCATTCATGGATTGAAGTAAACTTGCCTCATTAAAGGTCTTCAGCGAAATGAGTTCCATTGGTAAGTCTTGTTGTAATCTTTTGAAGGTGACGTTACCTCAGGCAGTTGCAAGTTGTGGTAAAGTGAAATCTTTTTAAAGATGCAGCCCCTTTCGTAAATTACTCCTTTTCAAGAAGATAATTTTTTTAAAACAAGATATTTAAATTTCGTGGTACTTAATGGATCAGTTTTCTGTTTAGAACCAGTTTAGTTTCAGAAGATTTTTTTTTCTTAAACCTACCTTGATACTTTGTACCACCGATAGTTTGTTTATAAATGCGCTTCGAAAAACACATTGATAAAGGAAAAAAAAAAAAATTAATTAATTAAAATTATAATTAAACTATAGAATTATTAAATTATAAATAAATTATTGTATTATTAATTTATAATTAAATTATTTTTTCACACACACAAAAAGCGTCTCCTGTGGCGGTCACGAGAAATGTTCAGTCGGCCTCAAGTCTTTCACCAAAAGAGGAAATACAGTGCAACTTGCGTGTCCTCTAAGAAACGTTTAATTTATAGTCGTCTCTCATGCCGAGAGATATTTAGAGGAAGTATATTTTGTGCACCTTGCGCATATCCGAGTTTCGAGTTTTCGGCTTAAACGAACAGTCCATCCACGAATCTATCATTATCTGTCTTTGTAAATATTGTATTACTCTAATTGTATACGTGTGGTGTTTGTGCGCGTGTCAATAAAGTTGTAAGTTCTCACACCTGGGCCTCAAGTATCTCAACCCAGCCAAAGCCAGCTACAAGGCTGATTGCCCAGCCTGCACACTACGTTATTTAATTAATTTAAAAAAATTTAAATTATTAATTCATTCATTCATTTTAATTAAAAGTAAATTTCAATTTTAAATAAAAAAGTGTGAAATTGAAATAAATTATTTATTATTAATTAATTTTTTAAAAAATTTTATTTCAAAAGAAAGTTTATTAAAAATCAACCAATTTTTAATTCTTGAAAAATTAATTTTGAATTAAAAAATTAAATTGGTTTTTTTTATTAATTAATTTATAAATTTTACTTAAAAATCTTAATTTATTAAATTTACGACAGAAAATTTTTATTGCGATTAACCTATTTTAAATCTATTTCCTACTATTAATTGTAAACCTATCATGGTCAATTATTGTATATTAATACTATATGTAAATAAAATATAACATAGATTTGTAAAATAAATAAGAAATTAATATGATTTATCATGTTTATTTTTACAAATCAATATTTCAAAACAAAATATTTATTATTTTACGAACAGAGATTTAATTTCTAATATCTTCATTTAATTAGCAGAAAATCAGTTGCATTTTTAAAATAATTATTGAGTCCTTTTTAATATTTAAATTATCTACTTCCGTTTATTTTTAAAAGAGATCAAAGTTTGCTTATTATGTTGACATCTTTAATGGTCAATCTATTTGTAGCTTCCGGTCACATGCAATTAATTTCTCTTACTTAGATAGACATACCATAATTGAAGAACATTCAAATAATTTATTCAACCCAAATAGCCTAATTAAAATATCTATTTGTGCAATTTAATTCTCAAATTAGACTAATTTAATGAATACGTTTTCTTTGAATTAACGATGCCGGTTGCTCGCTTTATAAATATTATCTCATTTAAGTTAAATTAATGCAGCTACAACAATGTCTGCATTGTGTTTTTCTGATTTAATGCTAGCAGTCTAATCAAATAGAATCGATATAAATATAAATATTACTTAATATTTAATGATGTATTCTTGTGATTTAGAATAATTGGATGTTTTTATTTCAGAAAAAGTAAGATGTCAAATGTAATCGACTTTAATCGTGTAAAATTATTTAATTTGATGAACATTGCAGAAATGAATCATTTAGTTGGCGTTATTTAGAATTATAATCTTTCAATAATTCTTATTTTATCGTTAGTTTGATGTTAAATTTAATTTTTAATTAAAAACAACAAGCTTAGAATTTTGTTATGGCAACCTATTGCTTGGCTCTCAAAACCATAGTTTCCTATTAATGACAAATTCCAACATGAACCATCTATTATATAAATACAGTAAAATATTAAATTGTAAAAAAAAACACAAACTATTGATTAAAAACAATTTTAATTAAAAACAACCAGTTATGAATCTTTTCGTTGATTCGATTTTTTGGTTCTCAAAATTTTAGCTTCCTACTAATGAGAAATTCTAACATGAACAAACTATTATATACATACTGTAATATTAAATTTACAAAATACAAAATATTGATTAAAAATATTTTTTAATTAAAGACAACCAGTTATGAAATTTTTCGTTGATTCGACTTTTTGGCTCTCAAAATTATAATTTCTTATTAATGAGAAATATCAACATGAACAAACTATTATATACATACAATAATATTAAATTTACAAAATACAAAATATTAATTAAAAATATTTTTTTAATTAAAAACAACCAGTTATGAAATTTTTCATTGATTCGATTTTTGGTAAAATTATAGTTTTCTAGTAATGAGAAATATCAACATGAACAAACTATTATATACATACAGTAAAATATTAAATTTAAAAAATACAAAATACAAAACATGCATTAAAAACAACCAGTTATGAAATTTTTCGTTGATTCGATTTTTGGTTCACAAAATTATAGTTTGCTAGTAATGAGAAATATCAACATGAACAAACTATTATATACATATAGTCAAATATTAAATTTAAAAAATACAAAATACAAAACATGCATTAAAAACAACCAGTTATGATTTTTTTTTTTTTTGATTCGATTTTTTGGTTCACAAAATTATAGTTTTCTAGTAATGAGAAATATCAACATGAACAAACTATTATATACATACAGTAAAATATTAAATTTAAAAATACAAAATACAAAACATGCATTAAAAAAACAACCAGTTATGAAATTTTTCGTTGATTCGATTTTTTGGTTCACAAAATTATAGTTTTCTAGTAATGAGAAATATCAACATGAACAAACTATTATATACATACAGTAAAATATTAAATTAAAAAAAATACAAAAATATAAAACATGCATTAAAAACAACCAGTTATGATTTTTTTTTTTTTCGTTGATTCGATTTTTTGGTTCACAAAATTATAGTTTTCTAGTAATGAGAAATATCAACATGAACAAACTATTATATACATACAGTAAAATATTAAATTTAAAAAATACAAAATACAAAACATGCATTAAAAACAAAGTTATGATTTTTTTTTCGTTGATTCGATTTTTTGGTTCACAAAAATTATAGTTTGCTAGTAATGAGAAATATCAACATGAACAAACTATTATATACATACAGTAAAATATTAAATTTAAAAAAATACAAAATACAAAACATGCATTAAAAACAACCAGTTATGATTTTTTTTTTCGTTGATTCGACTTTTTGGTTCTCAAAATTATAGTTTTCTAGTAATGAGAAATATCAACATGAACAAACTATTATATACATACAGTAAAATATTAAATTTAAAAAATACAAAATACAAAACATGCATTAAAAACAACCAGTTATGATTTTTTTTCGTTGATTCGATTTTTGGTTCACAAAATTATAGTTTTAGTAATGAGAAATATCAACATGAACAAACTATTATATACATACAGTAAAATATTAAATTTAAAAATACAAAAATACAAAACATGCATTAAAAACAACCAGTTATGATTTTTTTTTTTTTCGTTGATTCGATTTTTTGGTTCACAAAATTATAGTTTTCTAGTAATGAGAAATATCAACATGAACAAACTATTATATACATACAGTAAAATATTAAATTTAAAAATACAAAATACAAAACATGCATTAAAAACAACCAGTTATGAAATTTTTTTTTTTCGATTTTTGTTCACAAAATTATAGTTTTTTGGTCAACATGAACAAACTATTATATACATATTCAAAGCAACATACAAAACATTCATTAAAACAATTTTAATTAAAAACAACCAGTTATGATTTTTTTTTTTTTCTTTGAATCGATTTTTGGCTCTCAAAATCACAGTTTCTATTAATGAGAAATACTAACATGAACAAACTATTATATCCATACAGTCAAATATCAAATTTAAAAAAAAATACAAAATATTGAATGCTATTTCAAAATGTTTTATTCGAAGCAATATGAATACATATTTTCTAAATAATTGTATTCAGATTTTTAAATTTAAAAACAACATATTTACTTTGTTATAGTTTGTACTCAAAGCTATCAAATATACTCAAATATTCTTAATATTTTTATTTGGAAATTTAAATATTTAAATGGATTTATTTTTGCTTTAAAATTGTTTAACTATTCATCCAAAACTACACGAGTTTCAATATACTTTCAAACATCTTGGAAAGTATCTGCAATTTAACGATATTAAACTGCTATTTCCCCTTCGTTCATATTCCTAAATACACCCATGTCTCCATGGCAACCGCCATAATCTTAAGATGGCTGCAATATTTGTAATACTATAACTTAGCAATTTTAAAATAAGGATAATGGGTATTGGAAACGTTTTAACTTACGAGTCTAAGCAAAGAATAAAATATTATATTAAAGGTAGGCTTTTATGTAACACAAAATTGAGATTCTTGAATTTATTATCGAGTATAAATACATTTCTTAATATTGTATCATTGGTAGGTTCGCCTGCATAACATTATATGTTAATATAATCTTTCACCGTTTCAATACAGCAATCATTGAAATTATATTACTCTTATACTTGCCTGTCTCCTTGGCAATTGACGGCGGCCTGGTGGCCAAGTGGCTAGCGCTCTGGCCTTCGGTATCCCAGGTTTCAGGTTCGAATCCCTGGCGGTGGCATGGATGTTTGTGAGTGGTTCGGAATCCACGTTAAACTGTAGGTCCCGGTCTGTTTAGCCCTCGTGCGCATAAGATGACCGTAGAGCGACAAACCAAACCTTGACAATTGTCATTATCTTAAAAATAATCATAGATTTGTAATACTATAGTAAATTTATTATTTAAAAAAAAAGGATAATGGAAATTATATACCTTTTAGTTTAGCTAAGAATGAAAATTATACTATGCTTTTATGCATCTTCAAATAAAGAGCCTTGTAATTATTGAGTAGAATTAATACTCTTAATTTATGCTGTATCTATGGTACGTTCCATTGTTTAACCGTGCATATTAAAATATTAGTTAATTTATTACCATTTCAATATAACAATGATTAAACTTGTGTTTTCTATTCGTCCATAGTCCCTGTATATTTATGCCTGTCTCTATAATCACAAAATCGCTTTTATATTTATAATACTAAATTTAGTTGTTTTAATATAAGGATAAAGGGAATTGGATATCTTAAAGTTTATCTTTTAAGAATGAAAATCTTACTAGGCTTTTATGCATCTTCAAATTAAGATGCCTTGTAATTATTGAACTTTTTTTTATTTCGAATGGCGGGTTGAACAAAAATTTTTTTTTTACGTTTTACCGAATGGCGCATGGTAAAAACACATGCTCTGGAGCTGAGCATGCAGAACAAAACAATATAAAATAGCAAATAGCAACAGAAGAAAAATCCATGGACCCATTCGGACTCCTGCCAGGTGGGCTGAAAGGTCGTAGGCTAGCATAAGAAAATTCTTTTTTTTTTTTTTTTTATAGAATTTGATTTTATCATTCAATATAGTTGCCTTCGAGGGCGATACAACGATTATAGCGGTCATACAATTTTTCGATGCCATTTTATAGTACGATTTGTCTTTAGCCTCAAAAATAGGTTTCAGTTTCGGCGATTACCTCTTCATCGGCGCGAAATTTATGTCCAGCGAGCATCCTCTTGAGGTCTGAGAACAGGAAGAAGTCGCTGGGGGCCAGATCTGGAGAATACGGTGGATGCGGTTCGAAGCCCAATTCATGCAATTTTGCCATTGTTTTCATTGATTTGTGACACGGTGCACTGTCTTGATGAAAGAGCACTTTCTTCTTCTTCAAATGAGGCCGAGATTTCGTCTTTCAAACGCTAGCCTCCCGATATCGCTCCTACAAAGGTGAGGCAGAGAGCAGGACAGCGTTGAAGGTGAGCACATTTCATAAGTTCTCGAAAGTTACAAAGCCTGCAGCGAGGATCTTCAAGCACATTTATGCGGTGTAAATGATTGCAAGGCCTGTTACAAGACGAAACTCCGCAACTGCCTTTATCCTAGGTCAATCAGAAAGATTTCGAAATACTGTTCCACTAAGACTTTTGGTGGAACACTATTATTGAGTTGAAATAAAATATCTTATTTTATGCTGTATCCAGTAGTACATTCCACTGTTTATCAGTGCTTGTAATTTTATTACCATTTCAATATAATGATGATTAAACTTGCCTTTTCTATTCGTTCATATTCCCTGGCTATTAATGTTTGTCTCCATGATAATTTCATAACCTTAAAAAAAAGCTGTTAAATTTATAATACTAAATTTAGTTATTTTAAAATAAAGATAATGGAAATTGCATACATTTGGTTTATCTGTTAAGAATGAAAATCATACTATTCTGTTAACTATATCCAAATTAAGATTCTTGTAATCATTCAGTAGAAATAATTTTTTTTTCATTCAAAACTGTATCTATGACTGTTTATCAGTACATGTTTAAATAGTATTGAATCTATTATGATTTTTAATTGTGATTAAATTGATTTTTCCGATTCAGTAACCTGAACGTCTGACTCCATTATGATCTCATAATCTTAAGGAAGCTGATATATTTATAATATTATATGTAGCTATTAATGCTATGTATAATGGATACCTTTTAGTTTATATGTTAAGAAAGAAACATTATACTAGGAGGATTTTGTATAACTCGAAATTAAGATACTTGTAATTATTATTAAATGAAAATTTTTTTTTTAATTAAAGCTCTGTCTGCGATAGGTATGACTGCTTATCAGTACACGCTAAAATAGTCACCATAAAAGAAAGTTATTTTCCTCTTCAATCTAAAACAAATTCCTACCCCAAATCTTTCCCCAGAATATTTATCTTCACCATAGAAAGCGATTTATGTCCCAAAAGTAGCCAATCATAAAACTAGAAATTATTATTATATTCGTTTAAAGTCTCTGTATATTTATGTCAGTCTCTATGATAATCCTCATTATCTTAAAAAGCTGTTATATTTATAAAACAAATGATTTATAATAAGAATAATGGACATTGGATACCTTTTAGTATATATGTTAAGAATGAAAATCGTACTAGGTTTTAATGCTTTTTAAAATAAAGATTTTTGTAATTATTGAATAGAGTCCCGGCGGTGCCATGGATGTTTGTAGTGGTTCGGAATCCACTTTAAGCCGTAGGTCCCGGTCTCATATGACTGTTGAGCGTTGGGCGTAGAGCTGACAATCCTACCCCGTAAAAAATAAAACACCTCTCGTTTCGAAATCTGCCAGTAGATAGACGGCCTTGGTCCACACTGGGCTGTTGCGCCAATGATGATGATGATGAATTATTGAGTAGAAATAAAATTATTAATTAATGCTGTATCTGTGGTACATTCCACTATTTATCAGTGCATGTTAAAATATTAATGATTATATTTCCATTTCAATTTAACGGTTATTAAATTTTTTTTTTTTTTTTTATTCTTTCAAAGTTCCTGGATATTTGTCTGTCTCTACGATATTCCTCATAATCTTAAAAAAAGCTTAAACTTTAATGCTATTAATTAATAATTAATTGTTTAACAATTATTAATAATAATTATTAAACTCGTCTTTTATACTCTATTATAGTCTCTGGATATTTATGCCTACCTTTATGATAATCATCATTATCTTAAAAAAGCTATTATATTTGTAATACTAAATTTAGTTATATTAAAATAAGGATAATTGAAATTAGATACCTTTTAGATTATCTGTTAAGAATGAAAATCATACTAGGCTTTTATATGCATAAAAGCCTAGTATGATTAATCTTCAAATACAGATTCTTCTAATAATGGACTAGAAATAAAACATCGTAATTAATGTTATATCAATGGTACCTTGCGCTCTTATCAATGCATGTCATTTTATTACTATTTTAATATAACAATGATCAAACTTGCCTTTTTTATTCTTTCATAATCCTTGGATATTTATGCCTGTCTTCATGATAATCCACATAATCTTAAGAAAGCCGGTATATTTATAACACTAAATTTAGTTATTTTAAAATAAGGATAATTGTTACTGGATATTTTTCAGTTTATCTGCTAAAAATAAAAATCACAGTAGGCTTTTATGCATCTCCAAATAAAGATTCTTGTAATTATTGAGTAGAAATAAAACATCTTAATTAATACTGTATCTGTGGTACCTTTATCAGTGCATGCTAAAATAGTAGTGATTTTGATGCCATTTCAATATAACGGTAATTAAGCTTGTTTTTCCTATTCTTTCAGAGTCCCTGTATATTTATGTCTGTCTCCATGGCAATCCTCATAATCTTAAAAAAGCTGTTATATTTATAATGTTAATTATTTACAATCAGGATAAGGAAATTGGATACCTTTTAGTATAGCTGTTAAGAATGAAAATTATACTAGGCTTTTATACATCTTCAGATTAAGAGTTATTTCGACCGTTTACTTGTCTGTTTCCATGATAATCCTCCTAATCTTATAAAAGCTAAAGTTCTTAATTAAGCTATCATTAAATTGATTTTTCCGATTCAGAACCCTGAACGTCTGGCTCCATTACAATCGTTATAATCCTAAGAAAGCTGATATACTTTATAATATTATATCTAGCTATTAATGCTAAGTATAATGGATACCTTTTAGTTTATCTATTAAGAAAGAAACATTATACTAGGAGACTTTTGTACAACTCCAAATTAAGATGCTTGTAATTATTATTAAATGGAAAATTTTTTAATTAAAGTTCTATCTACGATAGGTACGACTGCTTTATCAGTGCACCTTAAAATAGTACACCATAAAAAGAAATTTATTTTCCTCTTCAAGCTAAAACAAATTCCTAAGCTGTATCTTCCTTGAATATTTATCTGCACCACAGAAAGCGATTTATGTCCCAAAAAGTAGCCAATCATAAAACTAGAAAGACCCCTAGATACTGCATGTCCCCCTCACCCCCCAAATAAATTCTTTCCTGGTTGGTCCTTCAGTACACTTTAATGATCCCTGGACTCAAACAGACAAACCAAATTTTTGCATTTGCAAAAACCTATAAACAATTTAAACTACCGTTTCAAGGATTAGGTACGGTCGAGACGTAGGGCAGATAAGCCAGTTGAATTTGGGTAAAATAGTTGCTCACTTATCAGCTCATTTGGCGAGTGATATGGCTTGGATTTATGGCCCCGTCCGCCATTTTGAGGGACCCAATAACTTTGAAAAAGGACTGCTCCGTCTTTCTGCGACTATTACATCTTTTATTGCTCTTGTTTTTCCTTAATACTACCTTTGAGGTAGGTCATTATTGATACCAGAGGAATGTGTAATCTAAAGGAATTTAGGTATGTTCACTATACGAAGATGTTCATGTGGATTAGATTTAAATTTTTTAGATTAGTTAATCTTGAAGGAATACAATCATGCCTTCTTTAAAAAATAATAATATATATATATATATATACATATAATTTAAAAAAATAGAGATATAAAGATTGTAATCTGCTGGCCTATATACAGATTGTACATAAATTTGTAAGAATAAAAAGCATAACAGCAATTTTAAAAATTAAAAAAACTGTAGAATTCCAAACGTATATATGTGCCAAATCTGAAGGCTGTAAATTTGTATAAAGAACAACAGCAGATTGTAAAATTAATACA
This sequence comes from Caerostris extrusa, assembly GCA_021605095.1. NCBI lineage: Eukaryota > Metazoa > Arthropoda > Arachnida > Araneae > Araneidae > Caerostris > Caerostris extrusa. The sequence continues at coordinate 33,220 of BPLR01003013.1, forward strand.
TTAGATTATATATCAATTATAGTTTTTATTATAGTTGATTACATTGTGCAAAAACAAATACAAATATGTGAAAATTTCAATAATTTTGTCTTATGGCCATTTTTTTTATATAATTGCAATTGCATTTTTTTATATCGTCCAATGCAATGTCAGAAACAAACTGGGTAAATTAATTTTTATTTATTCGAAAAATCCAGATACTGGCAAAAATTGGATCGAATTAAACCAACAGATTTTCAACAAAAAGATGACATATTTTCAATGCAAAATTAAGCTTACTTTTGTATTTTTTGGAAATTAATGTCATACATTAGTGAAAAAAATTAATTATATATATATATATACATATATGATATATTTTATATACATATAACGATCCTATTTTATCACACGAGCTATAACATACTGATACTATATGATCGATATCTATGAAACTCAATTGATAGCATCATATATAACGATATATTTCTATTTTATCACACAACATAAATGATGATATAAATTGGTATCTAGGAAACTGACATACAAAATACACTTTCATTCTCTGACTTCTATTATACGTGCTAGTTACATAAATACTGATTCTATTTTATAACATATGTTACATAAATAATGATATAAAATCAGTATTTATGAAACGGACATATGCTAAAAACTATATTTATTTTATCACACAATCTACATAAATAGCGATCTAAGACTGGTATCTATGCAACTCAATTGTTAACGATATATATAATTACAAATTTCTATTTTATCACACATGCTACATAAATAACGATATAATATAATAACAATATATTTCTATTTATAACGCATACTATATAAATACGATATAATAAAACTTTATAAATAGAAACTTTTATTATATCGTCGTTGTTTCATCTTCTAAAATTGAATTACGCGCATATAGATATCTAAATAAATTTGCTTGAAAATCACATAGCATATAGACAGGAAGAATATAATTCTTTAACAATTCGCTTCACAAATATCTTTTCTAACATAGAAAACCATTTCTTCATCGATTCGTTTCGCAGCAGTTCTTTTCCATTGCACTACCTGGGCGAAAAGACAACAACCTCATTTTCATTCATCAACCACTGGACCCAGAAGCAAGCACAGCTGGAGAAAGATTATGATGGATAGGGCAAATCAAAACTGTCGATAGATACCTGCCCCTAAAAAAACCTCAAGGTGGAAAAACAATTTCTTCTTCCAGCAGCATTGACTGACAGGTTTGGGAAATGCAACAACAGATGGTCTTGCGAAAACATCACACATACAAAAAAAAAAAACCAAACTGTATTGCTTATTCAATTTCCTGTATTAGCTCACACTCTCCCTATATATATATCTTGTTCAAATTTTCACTCGTTCATAAAATACCTTGTATTCATCCCTCAAGTTCAAATACATTTTTTTTCAACTTGTAGTGGATGACACTGATGTTAATACAGTTTTTCAAATATTAATTCATTCATTAAATTAAATTAATTAATTGTAGTTTTTTAGATTTAAGTTGCATACATCTACCAATAAGATGGCACCAGATAAACTTAAAAAAGAATGAAAATTATTTATAAAAGACTCTCTGCACTGTAGTGAAAAAAAGTAATATAAAAAAATTTTTAAAGTCAATTCCTCCTTTTTTTTTCACTCTATTGCAGAAAGTCCTTTATAAATAATTTTCATTCATTTTCATTCAATTCCTTCTATTAGCTCACACTCTTCCTATATATATATCTTGTTCAAATTTTCAATCCTTCATAAAATACTTTTTATTCATCCACTCACATTCAAAACTTGTAGTGGATGACACTAGATGATAATACAGTTTTTCCAAATATTAATTAAGTAAATCAATTTAATTCATTAATTTTATTTTTTTTTTAGATTTAAGTTGCATATATCTACCGATAGATGGCGCCAGATAAACTTCAAAAAATAAATGAAAATTATTTATAAAGGACTTTCTGCAATAGAGTGAAAAAAAAAAAGTAGGAAATGACTTTAAAAATTTTTTTTTTGTATTACTTGTTGAAGTTTATCTGGTGCTATCTATTATTAGATACATGCAACTTAAATCTAAAAAAGTATTATAAAAAAAAAAAATTTGTAAGTTAATTCCTACTTTTTTTCACTCTATTGCAGAAAGTCCTTTATAAATAATTTTCATTCATTTTTTTGAAGTTTATCTGGCGTCATCTAGGTTCTGGCGTATCTCTATTGGTAGATATATGCAACTTAAATCTAAAAATAATTTAAATTAATTAACTAACTTTAATTACTTAATTAATATTTGAAAAAACTGTATTCACATCCAGTGTCATCCACTACAAGTTCAAAAAAAAAAAAAATGTATTTGAACTCGAGTGGATGAATAAAATATTTTATGGACAATTGAAAATTTGAACAAGATATATATATAGGAAGAATGTGAGCTAATAGATGCAATTGAAAAACAATTTCATCATCTAGCATTGACTGGCAGGTTTGGGAAATACAACAACAGATGGTCTTGCAAAAACCTCACACATACAAAAAAAAAAAAAAACTGTGCTTATTCTTCAAAAGAAAGAAAAAAAAAAATTAGAACTCATTTACATGGTTGGATGACCAACTTGACGTCTTTCAAAAGTTCAGGTTACAATCCAGAAGCTTTCTGGCAAAAATAGGGATTCTTTATCTACCAGAGATATCTAACCGAGATTAAAAACGAGACTGGAGGGGTGTGGGGGGCAGCAGCAGAAGATGTTCTAGGGGTGTGGGGGGCAGCAGCAGAAGATGTTCTAGGGTTTCTCTGGAACCCGACAGAAGTTCGACTGGGTGCATAATGCGGTATGGCTTGTCGCTGGTATTCCATCTAACAAGAGGGCCGGGCCTTTTGAATAATTGATAAGAATAATGATTCGCAGAATGGCAGCACTTTTTCGTATCTTATCTGTAGTAAGAGTAGAGATCTTTCTCCGAGGGGTGGGGAAGATTATTGCTATTGCTGGGAAGGATTTTTTTACTTTTGTGGTTAAACCTAAAGTGGAAGCATTTTCTTCCCACTTGAGTGTTCTTAAGATTGCTCTGTGAAACTTACCAGGTGTTTAGAATCTCTTTCCCCGTTCGGTTTTGGGTGCATATGTAATATTTGATTTAAAAAGCGAAAAAGTAAAGCCGTTGTTATAACTTCAAGGTTCATCTTTGAGAAAAAAAGGATGCTACAAAACTGAAAAGTAGTTTTATGATTAACCTTTATGAAATGAGAAGTCATGTTTAATTAAAATTATCTTCTGGGAGTGGAGTTTATATATTATATAGTTTTTACTTGCTTAAATGAAATTTTTTGCTTTGTAAGCAAACTTGTTTTCTTTTAAACACAATCTACGATAATATGGCTTGGGGAATAGAACACAATGGGTCCAGGTTCGAAACCTTGTCCTTTTTCAATACAACGAGTGCAGTATATAATATATTCGTCTTATAAAATATTCTGATTGACATACGAATATCCTTTGTATTAACTATTGAACGATTTTTGTAAAAAAATAATTCAATATGTTTTTAAGCTAGCTAGCGTGCTGAGAGTTGCAGTTTGAATGCCCTGTCGGCTCGATAGGTGGTGATTGTATGGTGATTGTAACATCGAATAACCAAATGGTGATTGTAACATCGACGTAGGAGACAGCTAGGATACAGGAAATATAGGTGATAAGATACAAGTAGGATAATAAGTTTGGTTTGTGGCTCTATGGTCATTTTTTGGCTAATTAGACAAGAACCTGACGTGGATTTCGTACCACCAACAAACATCAATGCCACCGCCAGAATTCCAACCTGAAACCGGTACCAACGGCCAGAGCGCTAGCCAATTGGCTATCAGGTAGCTTAAGGATAGGTTAACAGGAGATATAGGTACTAAACACAAATACGATATAGAAGATATAGGATAAATAATATAGGAAATATAAGTATATACAATATACGTTATAGGAGACATTACAATGTACGATATAGGAGATATAGGTACTAACACAACTACGATATAGGAAATATAGGCGATATACACTGAAGTGACAAAAAGTCATGGGATAGCAATATGCAAATTTTCAGATGGCAGTAGCATCGCGTAGAACAGGTATAAATGCGCAGTGCTTTCGCAGAGCTTTCATTTCTGTTCAAGTTATTCATGTGAAGAGGTTTTGAAGTGATGATGACCGCACGACGGGAATTAACAGACTTTGAACGCGTAATGTTAGTTGGAGCTAGGCGCATGGGTCATGCCATTTCGGAAATCGTTAGGGGATTCAACATTCCCAGATCCACTGTGTCAAGAGTGTGCCGAGAGTATGAAATTTCAGGCATAACATCCCACCATGGACAGCGCAGTGGTCGACCGCCTGCACTTAACGACTGAGACCGGCGACGTCTGCAAGGAGTCGTAAATTCTAACAGACAAGCAACACTGCGTCAAATAACCGCAGAAATCAATGTGTGCCGTACAAGGGACTTGTCTGTTAGAACTGTGGAGAAATTTGGCTTTCTTGGGCTATTCCAGCAGAAGACCGACTCGAGTGCCTTTACTGACAGAACGACATCGCTTGCAGTGACTCTCGTGGGCACGTGAGCATATCGGTTGGTCCCTAGATGAATGGAAAACCGTGGCCTGGTCCGATGAGTCACGATTTCAGTTGGTAAGAGCTGATGGTAGGGTTCGAGTGTGGCGCAGACCCCACGAAGCCATGGACCCAAACTGTCAGCAAGGCACTGTTCAAGCTGGTGGTGGCTCCGTAATGGTGTGGGCTGTTTTTTCATGGCATGGACTTGGTCCTCTGGTGCGACTGGACCGAACATTGATTGGAAATGCTTATGTTCAGCTACTTGGAGATCACTTGCAGCCATTCATGGACTTGATGTACCCAAACAACGATGGGATTTTTATGGATGACAATGCGCCATGTCATAGGGCCACAACTGTTCGCGATTGGTTTGAAGAACATTCTGGACAATTCCAACGAATGATCTGGCCACCTAGATCGCCCGACATGAATCCCATCGAGCATTTATGGGACATCATCGAGAGGTCTGTTCGTGCCCAAAATCCTACACCATCAACGCTTTCACAATTATGGACGTCTATCGAGACAGCATGGCTCAATATTCCTGCAGAAGACTTCCAACGACTTGTTGAGTCCATGCCACGTCGAGTTGCTGCACTTCGCCGGGCGAAAGGAAGGCCGACACGATATTAAGAGGTATCCCATGACTTTTGTCACTTCAGTGTATAAATAGGTGCGATATACGATGAAAGACACTAGGATATATAGGTACGATATATTATAGCAGATATAGTACGATACAAAAGATTTAAGTGATGTGATATAGGAGATATAAGTACAATATACGATATAGGAGATATAGGTGATTGAAACATTGACATAGGAGATGATTGGTGACGATGGTGATTGTAACACCTTGTGTAAATCGTCTCGCATCGACAGTCAGGTCGTTTGCTACGAGTTATGGGATTTATTTGGTAATAAAAGTACATAGCAGATGAGCTCGAACTCCAAAATAGTCGTCGAACTCCAAATCATTCGAACTCAAATTATTTATCACCCTTTGGCGATCGCCAACGGGTGATAAATAATCGACTATGGTAACCCTTCAACTTTTTATGGAAGATTATTTTATGACTAATCCGCTTTTCCATCACTAAATTTGGTGGTAACGGAACATCTGTAGCAAAGGGAATGAGGAGGGAGGGGGATTTACGTAAAAATAGGTTATTTGGCCAACCATTTCAATTTTATCTAGATAGCTGAAACGAGTTTATTCACGTATAGAAACCCTTATTTAAAAAATGATTTAATTAATCTTGTATATTGTACAAATTATTTTTTAATAAAATTTATATTGGTCTCTATGGTCTCTCTATTATATGGTCTTCTCTATTATAAAATCTGCTCTCTATTAATAAAATCTGCTGTTTATTGCTGAAGAAATACTGCTTTGTTAATATATCTTGGGAATATATGCTGAACTCTGTTTCAGCATGTTTTGTTGTATTATTTTGTTGTTGTTGTTGTATGTTTCTTCTTCTTTTTTTTTCTTTTTTTTTCTCTTTGTTCTTTTTTTGCTGTAACTGTTCAAAATCTGCCATTGGAAATAAAAAAACATATATCTTGGGATTTAATCAATATGTGGTTTTTTTTTAATGTTAAGATTAAATAGAAAGAAAAAAAAAAACTTTCGGAAAACTGTTTACAATAAATTTAAACATTCAACAATAAAAACAAAGATATTGTCGTATATTATCCTTGACAATATTCTGTTTTTGTGTAAAATACTAATAATAATAATAATATTTTAAGAAAAGAAAATCATTTGGAATTCTATTTTATTTTTAAGATTGCTGTTATGCGTTTTTATTCTTACTTTAAATTCTAAATTTAATGTGTGACTGGTATATCGGCACAGCTGATTATTTTTTATATTTAGTTATTATATTTATTATATTTTAATGTATTAAACATAAAATAACATAAATCTTTAAACATTTACATTAATGCTGTGTTCAGACAAGCTTCGCAAGGCGTGAGTTGTAGCATAAAAAAAAAAAGCTTAAAAAAAAAATAAAAAACCATTTAAAAAATCTTAAAAAAAAAAAAAGTATCTTTTTTTTTTTTTCAGCCTCCATTTTGTTTTTCACGTTAATAAATAGTTTAGTTACAAAAAAGGTGTTCACTAATAAACACAACGACAACAATATTAATGTAAGAAGTCACCCTGCTTTGATGTAAATAATTATTTTCTTCTTTGTGATACAAAAATAAAAATATTTCTATATTAGCAAAAATAATGATAATAATTTCTTATTTATCCCTTTGATAAAGTCAGTAAAAAAAAAATGTACTTTTTTATTTTCTTCTAATGCAGGTGGCAAAAAAACTTAGACAGTTTGGTCTTGATGCCTTAAGGCAAGCGCTACACAGACGTTACTCACTTCGCATTGCCCAGGGGCGCGTGTAACTCGAAGATAAGCCACGGAGTAACAATGCCCCCGCAACGCTCTGCATGATCCATTAGGCCGGGACCCTACGGTTTAAAGTGGATTTCGAAACACTGCAAACATCCATGGCACCGCCGGGACTCGAAACCTGTGGTACCCATCGCCAGAGCGCTAGCCACTCGGCCATTCAGGTCCTGCTACTTTAATTCATAAAAGAACCAAAATTATATTAGTGCCATTACATATCTCTTTTCATCTGTAAAATATACCACAAAGCAATTTTCTTTTGGGGATTTTTTTTAAATAGGGAATTTTTACAAAGCTACAGAAGAAAGTTTCGAGAATACCGTAAAGACTTTATTATCTATTATATTTAATATATTATGTATTAAATAATCTTCAAACATTTGTATGCATGTTGTCCTCAGACAAATCCTTCGTACTATAAGTTAAAAGCACAAACAAAAATACCTTTTTTTTTTTTTTAAATAAAGAAATCCCCTTTTTTAATGTAATTAATTTTTTTTTAAATAATGGATTTGATTACCATTTTTTTTTTCACACTGATAAATAATTTAGTTGCAACAAGGTCATAATTTAGGTAACAAAGGTAATAAAAAAGATAATAATTTAGTTGTAAAGGTAAACACAACGGCAACAATATTAATGTAAGAAGTCATACTACTTTAATATAAATAATCATTTTCTTCTTTCCAATATGAACAAAAATATTTCTTTATTAGCAATAATAATAATTTCTAAGGATCCCTTGATAAAGTCAGTAAAAAAAATGTACTTTAATTCATTAAAAAAAACAGAAATATATTAGTGTCATTACATATCTCTTTTTCATCTGTGAAATATACCACAAAGCAGTTTCCTTTTAGGGGGAATTTTTTAAAAGGGAAACTTTTTACAAAGCCACAGTGGAGAATATCATAATGAATACATACTTACTCACTACCATTTTATATCGATGAAGCATTAATCGATTTTTTCCCCTTTGTGGTTTCCGCCAATTTTGTCTTCCATGTTCTGTTTTCTACCGAACAGGTGAGAGAGTCTCTCATATTTAGCCCTCCCCCTTTTTCCCTCCCTTCCCTAAAATTCATTTTTCTTCCCTACCAATGTTCCCCAGAGTGCCCAGTATGCGCGTAAACTGCAAATTAGTTAAAAAAAAAAAAATGCAAATATTCCACACACAAAAGAAAAAAGAATAAAGTTGGAAAATTTCAAAATAAAAAAGAAAAAAATTCTATCTCCCCCACCCCCCTTACTTTTTTTCTTTTATATGCAGTGGAAATTGAGTTCCCGTTCCACCTTACATTTTTTAATTTACCTTCCCCTTTTTAGGGAAAAAAAAAAGGGAATATATAAAATGTCAATGACAGCCAAGGGATTCGTAATTTTCAGCCTTTTTGTTTATTCTAAACTTCTCTGTTTTGTTCTTTTCTTTCTTTCTTTCTTTTTTTTTTTTTTTTTTTTTTTTCATTTTAAAGGCAGAAAGTAATCTTAAACTTTTAGGGAAATGAAAAGTGGTAGGGAAAAAAATATCTCTCATGAGTATGATTCACAAAAGGTAGGGGAAAGTAAAAGGGACGTATTCCAACAGGGTGAGTATCAACTTTTCCTTCTTTTCCCTTTAGGAATTTTACTGCCATTTGTTTATTCAGCTTCACAAACGATATTGGCAGCCAT
>BPLR01003014.1:0-62503 GCA_021605095.1 Caerostris extrusa
ACGAACTCCATATAAATAACATAGCGAAAACAGTATTCAACACAAAATTTGTATGCGTGCCGCTCAAATATGAAACTAAAAAGTTGTTGCCAAATTAAAAATAATAAAAATGTTTTACAACTTTGCTTTCCAATATATCGGAAATACACTGATGAGTAAATCTAAAGGATCCTCCATCACATATACTGTTTTTCATTATGATGATGTTTTGATAATGATTTCAAAATCTCAAGGAGAAAATGCCTTATAAACAAAAGCAGCAAAATAACTGCCGTAATATAATTTTAAAAAATAAAATTTTTGTAACAATATGTAATTAATTAGCTGCACTGCCAATGTGATTTTTTCAATAAACACAATAACAGAAAAACAGTTTAATCCTCATTTTATGGTATTTTTTACATTATCCTCAAAATTGTTTAAATATAAAATCAATATAAAAAAAAAATCTGAAATCTGCTGGGCAAATTTAAACTCATCATGTGCGAGCATTTGAGAACGGATGAATAAACTCAGGGAAAGCCAATGTTTAATAATGCATGAGATATATGAAGCAATTGATTGGAATATTACAAAAATGAATATTCAAAATTTCAATAGCCGCATGAATATAGCAATGTTGAATAGATCAAGAACTTCATGAAGAAAGAATTGTTCAAGAACCTCTAAAAAAGAATATACAAAAGTAAGATAAATGTTGTTGTAAATGAAGAATGAAATATTCCAGATTCTATTCCCATACCGTTCCACAACCACCGTATTCACACCGTGCGACTTCTGGCTATTCTCTAAACTCAAAAAAGACACTCCGGGGACACCGCTTTGAGTGCCGTGTAAATATAAGCAATATCTTTTTATAAATATTTTTTTTATTAAGATAACAATGGTTGTGTAAGATTTCATGCAATATTCTATATGCGTCACTTGATCGTTTGTGATCACTTGATCACTTGTGTTTGTCGGTCTGCAGCTGATCGGATGGGTATCCGATATGTCCAACGGAATGATCCGTTTCCGGTGAGTGCAGGTCATTTTCCACAGCTGGGGGTGTAGGGGCTATCTGTGGAAAGTATTTTAATTGGCAGGGGTCATAAAACACTTCGGGTCAGATGGCCAAGAAATCAGTCCATCAGGACGGGGATTTGGATTTATGGACGGGGTGCGTATGCCCAACGGATATAGACTCTAATACGGTGTCAGCAATCGTCCACATCCCCCCTTCCCGAATGAAAATGAACTATAAAATGGAGGTGATGGACATCGCAGAAGAGGAGAGGGGAAGGAGGAACCCAGAGCGAGAGCAAGATGTAAGATGCCCTGAAAAACAACGGACGATAAAGGGAGGGAGAGCTGTCCCATCCCCCGTAATGAAGTGCTGGAGGGCCTAGACGTAGAAAAGCTTGACGCGGGCTTCGAGTGACAGAGTCTAAGACAAGAGACTTCATGCCTGACTCAAGACGCTCGTGCAGCCACGAAATTTTGAACAGTGGTGATAGACTTCATTCGTCATGATGCTTAGGCCCGACTCTCTATTTTCAACCAGTTAGCTGGAGATCCCCTGGCAGCAGCGTCATTTGAAAAAGAATGGTGCACAATCCATGCGACAGGATGTGGACAAGACTTCCATGCTACCCGACTGAAAAGCATTAACTGATGTAAGTGATTAAATGCTTCTTATTACTGGACTGAAATTTTGAACAAAAAAAAAATAATAATGCCCTCTTCCCTGGCTGTTGCAAGTACTGATTTGTAGAGACGATCCCCATATAATTTTAATTAGTAAACAAAGTTTTGTGTTGGTGAAATTGTGTATAGAATATATTTTTATTCATGCATTATTCGAATTATACCATTACTTGATAATGTTAATTGAATGGTTTTAATTCAAGCTTAACATTTCTAAATAATAATCAATTCACTTTTGTTTATATTTAAAATGATGAATTTGTTTGTGAATTATTTCATGTGAGTGTGTTTCCTTTTCCAATTATATAAGTCTCTGAAGGCATGCGAACTTGCTGGTTTAAAATGTGGTATGGGTTATTGCGGAATTTCATAATGGTTATCGTGTGTGTTAAGTAAACGGTGTAGCTAGTTGTTTCTAGGATTGGGTATTGTTTAAATTAAGCTTTTAAAAAGTAAGACAGGGGCCTGAATGGCCGAGTGTCTAGCGCTCGGTACCACAGGTTTCGGGTTCAAGTCCCGGCGGTGCCATGGCTGTTTGTAGCTGTTTCGGAATCCACTTTAAACGGTAGGTCCCGGTCTAACAGGATCGTAGAACGTTGCGGGGGCATTGTTACTCCGCGTCCGTGGCTTATCTTCAAGTGACACGCGCCCCTTGGTAATGCAAAGTGAGTAACGTCTGTGCAGCGCTTGCCTTAAGGCATCTAAGACCAAGCTGCGTAAGTGTTTGCCAGCTGCATAGAAAGAAAAAAAAGTAAGACAACACCACTATTTCATGATGAACACATTCTATTTCATGACGATTATTCTGTTTTCAACTGAGATATTCTTAAAATGCTAAAAATTAAAAAAGCAATTTTTGATGCATATATTTATATATGCTTTAAAGTTAGTTCGAAGATAAAAATTAAAGTTGATTTTAAGAACATTTAATTAAGAAAGTAATTAATAATAATAAAAACATAGTATAAAATAATAATAAAAATATTAAATAATTAAGATTGACAATAAATAATTAATTATAAACAAATTTTAATAAATCATTTTCAATACATTTTTTTTCTTGTTCTTAAACATTTTAAGTAAAACATTTGCCGATAAAAAAACTCATAAAGTAAATTCGAGAACTTATATGCCGGCTGCATTAGAAAATAAATATATTCGAGAACAATTTAAAATAGATTTTTAATGTACAAATTATTAAAAATGAAAATTAAAAAAATATATTATGTATAAATAATAAATAATATATATATATATAATTTATTTTGTTTCGAGAAATGAATCGTCTGCCAAACTAATTCCGATTTTATTGTTTGCTTCAGTTTAAAAACAAACGATAACGTTCAAATCAAACTTCATTTGACTTATTATCGCCGCCATATTTTGTTAAGAGCGAAATTCAGTTTCGATAAAATGAACGAAAGTTCAAATTTAAATAAAAATGTGAAGAACAGTTTCTCTTCGGATGCTTGGACGACATTAAGTGAATACGAAAAAAGACGCTTTGAAAATGTCCAGAAGAATTTCGAAATTTTAAAAGCCAGTGGTATGTGGAATGCGACATTATTTAAAGAATACTATTATGTTAATATAACATTGATAGATTTAATATTTTTTGTGTCTCAGATAAATTGTAATCTTTCTTATATTCATTTTTAATTTATGATTCTGAATAACAGATTCTAGAACAATATTTATGTTATTGTTTTAGAATCTATTGTATTTTGATTTCCTTGTTGATAGTTGTTCTTTTTCTTAAGTTCTAATGAATTAGCAAAAAAAAATTCTTTAATAATAATCTATTCATAATAATTTATAAATAATTCGATAAAATATAAAATTTAATTCGGTTGTAATTTTTTTAATTGCACTGTTAAAATGAATCGCTATTTTAAATTTAGGATAATTCCTTTATGATATTCGAAATTATATTTCTTATTTAGTTTAACATACTTTTCTATGGAATAAGAAATATTTTTTGATTAAAATTAAAAGAATCACATGACTATTTATTGTATGCGATTATTTTTATTTATCTTTACTGTATTATTTTTATCATTTGTTGAATTTTATTATATAACAAACATTCTTCCTTTTTCTAAGAAGATATATAATATTTTCGAATTCCTATTTAAAAATAAAACAAAGAATATCAATTCAGATGATTCATAATAGGTATTAAATGAAATAAATTTTCTGAAACTTACAGTAAAAATCTACCAATAAAACATATTTAAAGAATATTTAAAAATATTTACCTAATTAGAATGAGTTACATGCAGATTTGCAAAAGAAATTAAGTTCTACGCATAATCAAACAATTTTATATTTTAACAAATATGAATTTTTTGGTTATTTATTTTTGACACACTTACATGTCAACATGTTTTATTTGTATTTTGATTTAAATAGAGCTATTTATTAAAATGTATTTTTGCGTTTTTTTTCTTTTTAGAATTTAACATTCAAGAATAAAATGTAAACAAGTGCTTCGCCCTTTATAAATGTTAGATGATTTTGATTTCGTTTTTTTATATATTTTTGTCTATTTTGTAGGATTTTCTTTTCTTTTCTTTTGAATAGCAGCAATTTTCGTTTCAAGCAATGAATATATTTACTCAAATAATTTATTTAATTTTTCAATAATTATTATCATTCTTTTGTAAATATTTATTTTTGTAATCATTTATTTGTGAGTTATTTAACAAATTTATATTATTGTAACATATTTTAAAACAATCTCAGTGCAAATGAATTGATGTTACATATAATTTTCATATCAAATGTTCTGAAATAGAACAGGTGTTAAAACGAAGAAATTAAATTAAAACATAATTGCAGAATCGCTGTCTTTTAATTCAAAATAATTCCTTTGCGGTATTCGAAATTATTTTTCTTATTTAATTTAACATATTTTTGTTAGAATAAGAAATATTTTTTGATTAAAATTAAAAGAATCATATGACTATGTAATTATTTTTATTTATCTTTACTGTAATTATTTTCATAGTATTTGTTGAATTTTATTATATAACAAACATTCTTCCTTATTCTAAAAACACATATAATATTTTCGAATTCCTATTTAAAAAAAAAAGAAAGATTATCGATTCAGATTATTCATAATAGGTATTAAGTAAAATATATTCTCAGAATTTCAGTCTAAAATTCTATCTATAAAAATATATTTAAAGACTAATATAAAAAAATATTTACCTAATTAAAATAGAAATTATTAGAATTAGAAATTATTACATACAGATTTTGCAAAAGAAATTTTGTTCTAAGCATAATCAAACAATTTTGTATTTTAACAAATTTGAATTTTTGCTTATTTATTTTTGACATACTTACAAGTCAACATGTTTTATTAGTATTTTTTGATTTAAACAGAGTAAGCTATTTTTATTTTTTTTTAATAATTTAGTATGCAAGACTAAAATGTAAAACAAATGCTTTTCAACCATTATAAATAGCTGATTTTGATTTCGTTTTTTATAGATATTTTTGTCTATTTCGTGGATTTGCTTTTTTTTTTTTTTTAACAGCAGCATATTTTTTCAAGCAACGAAAATATTTCAATTATTTACACAATTAATTTATTTAATTTATTCATCAATTATTATCAACGTTTTTTAACAATTTATTTTTTTAATCACTTCTGTATAAATAATTTAGCAATAATACATTTTTTCAACTTATTTTAGAACAACCTCCGTGCAAAATTGATTCTAAAAATGTTATTAAAAGAAAGATCAGTACTTATATAATTATTAAATTTTTTTTTTCGATTTTTTTTTAAAAAAAGCTTTATTTATTATAAAAAGCTTATAAATTTTTTAAAAACTTTTGCCTACTTTGTTTTAATTCAGATTGCCTACTTTATTTTTAATAAAATCTTTTTAAAAATGTATATTGTATCTATAATTTTATGAAGGAAAAAATGGTTTGGGCTGCAGTTTACCTAACTTCTATCGACTCCTTCAATAAACGTTGTGGCTCTGATTACATTGATTTATCACTTTCATTTACTATTTATATATTTAATCATTATTAGATATTTTGGATACAAAAGAAGATTGTTTTTTATTTGGTTTTTATATTCGACTTCTGAGATCCATATAGAATTTCTGCAAAGAAGTTTAATATTATTAACATGTTTATCTATTCATTTCATTAATTTATAAAGTGTTAGTCATGTTTTATTTTCTGTAGCCTAGTCATATCTGCAAATGAATAAACAAAACTCATCCGTCTAATAAATATATTAAATCCAGGTATGAAAAATTTGAATGAATACAAATTGAAAAATAATCTGAAAATAAATTTTTAAATGCGAATCCCGAATAGGATTCTGAAATCTTCAATAGCTATGACATAATATGTTATTCAAAACCGTTTCGCAGAGTATTCTCGAACCAAATAATTTTAAAGTGAAATTTTATACAAAAAAATTGTATTAATGCACATATATATAATATATGAAATGTGATTTCTTCTGTTTAATGATATTCGAATAATCTCATTGTCATCTGATAATGCGATTCGAAGATTTGGTACTAACTCTACTTTGTTTCTGCATTTGGTTTTAATTGTCATTTTAGAAAATGTTTTTGGTTTTGCTGTAGTTGTAGGTTTTTGCTTGATTGTAATGCAAGTTATTGTTGTCGTTGAAGAAAAGGTTTTCTCCAATTTGCTTCTTTGTTCATTTGGTAATATTTCTTTCGTTTCTGTGCTTGTTCCATCTGGATATTCGGTTTTGCATTCCTGTTCAGTCATTATGAAGAGGTTATTCTTTGAATTCGCATTGTTACGATGCTCTTCTTTCATGCCAATGAACTGTTCCAATTAAAAATGCTAGACATCCAGCTGACACGATTCAAATTGTATTAAAATGTTTCGAAAACTCAAATTTAAATAATTAATTGTTTTTGCTAATTTTAAATTTTTATTAATCATTACTTGATCTTGTTGCTCCTTTCCCTTTATTTTTTCCTCTTTAATACTGATTTTATTTCTTTAAATTTTTACTATTTGGGCATGACCAGAGCTCACTGCCTTTTATCAATGTTTTTTTTCATCCAATGTTACTAACTTCATAGCTTAGGAGTTCAGGCCCCCTGCAGGACAAGGTACTCCGTTAAAAGAAGACTGACATTGAACTGTTCTTAAGGTAGAATCGGAAAGTGGATATATTTTTATATTTTCACAAATAGATTCATGGCCCTTTGAAACTAGGAAATTCTAAAAGCTGGTTACAAAATTGCCTTCAAATTTTTTAAATGCGTAGATAGAAGGCTTTAAATTTGTTTGAAATTTACTTCATTTTTAGAAGCAAAATCACATGATAACGAAAACATTTCTAAATGTCTTTTCTTCAAAAAAGGTAAATTGAGCATGATTTCTTTTCAAGAATATCTGCTAAGTAGCATACTGTCAACAAAAAGACAATGTTGGAACTTCCCACTCACCTAATACACTCTTCCAAGGATCGTGAGCGTTCATCTTTAACGTAACACCTGTGATACGCGCATGGTCCTTTGGAGACTATAATGCTCTATGTGGTACATTTTTTAATTTATAAGTAATTCATTCTTTATAAGATTTACAGAAATATAGAATAAAAGATTTTGAATCTGTATACATGACCAACCATGCAGTGAGGTAATTTTTTTAACTTCTTGAAATATAAATTTATGGGTTTTTTGCTATAAATTTTAAAATATATATTTATGCAATTTTATATCTATAAAAATTTTGTGTAAATTTTGATACAAAGAAATGTTTTCGGTATTTATTTGAATCTATCTAATATAATAAAAAAAATTAACTTGCGTTTTTCCTGATTCAAAACATAATCACTGAAGGTTTAAATTGCAATTAATTTATTTAAAAACTGGTTGTCATAGAAAAGGAAGGCATAATTTTTTTCAAAAAAAAAAAGGATAAAAAAATAATTTCTTTATCAAAAAAGATAGTAGAGAGAGGGAGATCAAGATTAATAATTTGAAAGCCACTCATGCATTGTGTTAGTCAGACATTTGTAATTTTACTCTTGAAATGTTTATATAGACATATAAACATGCACACTATTACTACATGTAAAACCTGAAAGAGATCTTTTTCCACTTTTTAGAAATAAAAAATTTTTAGATCTATCCAAAAATAATGTTATTAAATTTCAATATTTATCAAATTAAAATTGATTGTTTGGTCTCACAATGTTTTGGTTGGTTTGGTAATCCAGTGCGCAGGTAACATACAGAAATTTTCATTTTGAAATGCACTTGCAACAGACATTGTAGTTGCTACTTTTGGAAACAAGGATAATTAAGGGAGATTATGCTAATGCTTGGAAAGTAATCTGCAATCGGTAGTCAGCTATCTGGTGTTAGTTTTTTGCAGTGTTCCCTATCACAGGACACGGAAATATGGGGCAAATACGTTATAATATATATCTATCTATATATATATATATATAATTATGCCCAGTAATAGGTGCTTGTTTTGTTTGTTTTCAGGAATCACGCCCAAGATGCCAGAATTCTTGATGAATAAGTTTAAACGTCCGCAAATTAAACGACTCAAAACGGATGCTGATTCTACACAGCCAAAAGGTGAGATAAAACAATTAAATGAAACCTTTCCTATGTTATTTACATTTTTTAAGACTGGTACATTAATTTATAATTCAGAAATTAAAAAAATTATTATGATTCTTTTTTATGCTCATATTTAGCTGAAATTAATAAATGTATCTTCTACTGCTTATTTCCCTCATTTATTAAAAATATTACGAAAAAACATTTTACAGCTCTGTTTTGATAATTTTTAACGTATTATATTAAAAATAGTAAGGGAATTTGAATATTTATTTACCGAAAAAAAAAAATACTTTAGTAATTCCGTAGTAATAAAAGAAACAATACTCCAAGGAATGTAATATAGGGACTTACAAGAGTTTTTGCAAGATGTTTTTTTCATTTTTGTATCCATAAAAAATAGAAATAATTAAAGATTTCAAAGGATTTCTACATGAAAAGGACATTTTAATATCTTTAAGAAAAGTATGCTTTGTGCAACTGAGATTTTTTCAAACATAAATGTAAAAAAAATTTAGCATATGATTTATAAACGCTTTAAATTGGTTGGTACATTTTAAAATTTGGAAATTACAATTTTCAATCACACAGATTCTTGTATTAAATAAAATTTTCTGTTTAATGTGTTAAATTGTTTCTATGTAATATTTATTTCCATAATTAGAATAATCAGTTAACCAAGATCGATGAGTAAATCAATCCTATATCCTGGAATAAGTGAATCCTCTTTCAGAAAACAAGTTCAAATTCAACGAGCTTTAAATAACACCTTTTAGTCCTTTTGTTAGTAATTTATAGTAAATTTTGGGGATTTTTTGTTCCAAATTTCATGCATTACAGATTTAGCTGCAGCTTTGAGGAAATAACAAGTTTTAGAAATCTATTTTCAAATTCTGCTTAATTATCTGCTATTGATTCAAATAGGACGATGGAAAATCTTAATGGCTTCTTTCCAACTGTTAAACAGTTTCAACCCTTCAAGGCATTAAGCTTGAGATTGTTATCCTGATAGAATTTGAGTCTCTCTGTAGATAGAAATTTTCTTTTGATTATTTTAAAATTTCATTTAAAATATCAGTATATATATTAACACTGATGAACGATGCCAATTATACATTTCATTCCTAATTCAGGATATAATTCGCATTCAATTAATTAATACAAAATAATTTAAATGAATTAGTAATTAAAAATTTAATTAATAAAAAGATTTTTAACTAAATTAATCGTTCTTTATTGAAAAACTAAGAACACTAACATTCTCTAAGAACGTTATTATTATTATTATTATTTGATATAAGAAATTTTCTTTTATGTAAAAACAAATATAATATTTTTATTCTTTTTTTTTTTTTCATCGCATTCTGAATTTTTTATAGTTCTTTGAACGAAATATGCTTTAGACGCGCCAGCGCAAAAGACGCACTTCAAACTGTTCGGAGTTCCCCAGCAGACGGCTCCCAGAAACAGAAAATGCAAGCAAGGTTGAGAAGCTTCGTTCTAACCCTACTATGAATATTTTCCTCAATTTTATTTCAACGAACATATTTTTTTAAAAGAAATGCTTCATTTTTTAGGGACCTCCAATGATCTCATTCCATTTCTGAAACAAAAAAACACTTCTCCGAAAAACGTAAGATATTTTTGATGTCTTTCCTAGTTTACGATTTGATTCTTACAGTATGCGTTTGTAAAAAACTGCATAATGAATGATGTCAGTAAAAAGGAAAATGCTAAATTAATTAAAATATCAAATTATTAAAAAATATTCCATCTCTTAAAGATTAAATTAGCAAAAATATTAACCGCAGTATTTCAGCATATAATCAATGCCTTTTTTTTTCAATCTTTTTTTTTTTTTATATTTTTTCCTCTCAACACTTAAGATTTATCATTTTTAATAGTGTTGCTATGAAACAATACATAAATATATATTTTTACTTTGATATCTTTAATATTATAATTGTAAAAATGTATTTTGCTAAAATTAGAGTCGATAAAATTTTGAAACATAAGCTCAACTTAAATAATATTAATAAACACATTGTTTCATCAATTGAGACAATTTAATGAGTTAACATTATCTTTTATGATGCAAAGGTCTCGACTATCTTGGATCTTAATAATACTACGACTACAACACTCCACATCACTGTGCCTAGAGCTGAGTTGCCCCTTTACAGTTTGGGAATGATGTGGGTGAAAAGTCTGATTGGGCTCTTTGAAGCTCTACGGTCATATGAGACCGGGACCTACGGTTTAAAGTGGATTCCGAACCACTACAAACATCTATGACATCCGAAACCTGTGGTACTGAGCGCCAGCCACTCTGCCATCAGGCCCCGGATCTTAATATTGTAAATGATGACAGTTATACCAAGGCAACAAAAAATCTAAATTGTTAAAAAAGATCGGATTAAAGGAAGACAAATAAATGCAAGCCATAAAATATTTGACTTCGTATAGAGTGCCAATATATTACATTTCTTAAAAGAATTAAAGTGTAAAATTCATAATTAATTACGTAATTATTTAGCTCTTATTAAAAAATTAATAGTATTTTTAATTTAAATTAGATATTAAATGTATATTATGAAATATCAGCTTAAAAATTCATTACTATTATTTGTGATGAAATTTTTAAATTCTTCAAAATCTTTACATTTAAACGATAATAAAAAAAATTGTGACTGCAACACAAAGAATCATATACTAGTCTGTCTGTAATCCAAAAAAACACACAGTGTTTTAGGCAAATATCCTTTTTATTTTTCAACATATTCTCTCTTAACTCGATAGCAGATTCCAACGATCGTAACAAACTAGTTTATTTGTTTGTAGTATCACCTCGCGTCAGCCCACAGACTTATTAGACAGCCTAGTACGTTTAAGAAAAGTAAAATGTGTACCCTTTACAGATAGATTTGTAACTTCCATGCACCAAAAATTACGATTTCTAAAGAATAATTAATATAGTAACACTTTTGTGAATGTCTGTTATCTTGAATAAGTTCAAGGATCTTGTAGTATTTGAGGATATTTCATACAGGAACAGATGATTGCACCCCGATCAGCCTTCGCACTGCAAGCCCTAAAGAATTCGCTCAAGAACTCCTGGGTTCTGCGCAGAACATTCTGAAACTGTTGGAAGCGAAGATGCAAGGTGTATCGAAGAACCCCACTTGCCCTATAAAAGATTTGCTGCTTCCACACTCAAATTGTAAAGAACATTTTTTTTTTTTCTTGATCCATAAACAAATTAATTTAGTGTTTTGAAATATTAATTGCTTCTTTTTTAATACTTATTTATTTATTTTGCTATGACTCGTTTTTTCCCTTTCTCCAGTCTTACCAGGCGAATCGCAGAAAGGGCGCTACCCGAAACGCAACATCCAACGAAAGTGCTACAAGGAAGAAGACGTTCCCGACCAAGACGAATATCTGCGTAGGTGAAACAAATTCTATTAATGGGTGTTACGCTTTCAAAGCATTCGAAAGCATTGGTCAATCACTGACAGTTATAAATTAAATTTAAAGTATTCTAACACCACAATTAAAGATATCTGTTAGTGAAACTAAAATAATTATTTCAGTTAAAAATTAAGATAACCCAAAGGAAATTGAAAATAATGCTTAAAATATGAATTATTTTCATATTTTGCATTGTAGAAGTTTATAAGCATATATTAAACAAATATTTTTTTTCAGATTGCGACGTTTGCAATGAGGAATATGAGGGAGTGTGTCCAGTGCACGGTCCTATGCTGCTCGTGTGCGACACAAAGGTACTGTAAATATGATGTGAATAAACAATAAATTTAAAAAATAAGCTAATTTTAACAAATAATAAAAATGTGTAATTTTTTTCAAAGATGCCAATTTAAATACTTTTTTCTTTAATTATTGTACCGAACATGCTAAAATTTTAAAATAGAAGTAATTTCATTATGTACGTAAAAGGTTAACTATCAATTTGAAAAAAAAAAAACTACTTTGATATTGTTTAATTTTTCAACCTAATTAGCAACATTACGCAATGTTTCCAATGGCTAATAAATCGCCATGCTTTGCTGGTCCACAAAAACGACCCCAGAAGGCCAGGAAATCTCTCCCTCTAACCCTGTCCATCGGCTTCTCGAGCATCAAGGGGCGGGACTCGGGGTGTGGACGGAGATGCCCCTGGTGGCGGGGGTGGTGTTCGGCCCCTACAAGGGCAAGGTGGTCAAGAAGGGTGGAGCAGGAGTGAAGGAGAGCGGCTACGCGTGGCAGGTGCGCCGGGAGACGAAGACGTCCCTCTACGTGGAAGGGGGTGGAAGAAGGGAGCTCCAACTGGATGCGGTACGTGAACTGCGCCGACAGCGAGGAGTGGCAGAACGTGGTGGCCTTCCAGTACAAGGGCGCCATCTACTACAGGACCTACAAGCCGGTGCTGCCCTACACGGAGATCCTGGTGTGGTACGGGAACGAGTACGCCTCCCACCTGGGCATAGACGTCAGGCAGAAAAAGCTCCTCCCTCTCCCGAGTAAGTCGGCCTGCGACTGTAAGATGCAAACTTCTTGCATGTTTTAGAATTTTATTTTAATTTCTATTTTATGTACATTTTATTAAATAATAATTAATGATTGTTGTAGTCACGTAAATGCAATATTGAGGACACGATATCTGTGATTTATTCTGCACAATGATTTCTTTTAAAATGAATTGTTTTAAAATAATTTTTGTCTAAACCAATTATGCTTGAATGTTTTCTGATTAAAAATATAATTTCCTGTATAAATAATAAATGCATAAAAAATAGGTCTGAGTTTATGAATGTAAAGTAAATTAAAAGGAATTAAATTTAACCCATATTAACTTATATAATATTATAAAATTAGATGTCGTATATATCGGGAACCTCTAGCTTGAAGATCTTTGCGAGTAAAACGATCAGCAGATTCAGCATTATTTATAGAGCGATATGGTGTTCTTTTATACTGTTCCCACAATTTGGAACGAATTGATTCAGGAAAGAAGTCAGAAGTTTCTGCACACTTCTTCAAAATCCTAAGAAAAATAAAATAAAAATGCATTTAAGTGAATAAATCCCTAATTAGATTTGAATATCTTTTAATTTTTAACGAACAGTAAATGGTAATTACTAACAGAAATAATATTTTCACCTTCTCATATAATATTTAAAAAAAACCCACAGAATATTGCTTTTTTTGTATTCTTCAAATTACTCCATCATCATTACTATAAGTATTATTACATAGAATATGAAGCATTACTGTGTTACTATGTTACTTAGTTATTACTATGTTACTCAGCATTTATTGATTTTCAATTGATTAATGATTAATCGTGTCTCGTTCTGCATTAGAATGAATTATTATTATTAGCACATGAATAGTTCGTTTTACAAAAAATAATATCAACAAGACATGTTTTCTAATTTTAAGCTACTCTCCATTTAAATAGATTTTTCTAAATTTGCGAAAAATAAAAATAGGTAGTTTAATATAAAAGAGAAATATATATAGTTAAATTGTTAGTTGTCTTTTCGAATTGAGTTGTCTCATTGTGTTGTTTGCAGAAGAGATCATCGGATTCCAGTGCGAAGCGTGCGAGGCCCTCTTCTCTTCCCAGGATGCTCTGCAGAGACACAGAAAGATGCATCCTCGTCAGGGACTCAAGAGGCAATGATGCCCAGAGTGCTCCTACTCCACTGACCGCATAAGTGATTTCCGCCGCCACCTGCTCACCCACTCCGGAGAGAGGCCGCACGCCTGCGACCAGTGCCACAAGAGATTCTCCCGAGAGGGCCATCTCCGCACACACCTGCTCGTGCACACGGGCCAGAAGAGGCACTAGTGCGGCACCTGCGGAAGGAGATTCGCTCAAGAGAAGGACTTGAGGCGGCATGAGAGGGTGCACAGCGGAGAGAGGCCCTACCGATGCCCCGACTGCCGGAAGGACTTCTCACAAGCATCTGATCTGAAGCGACACGAAAAGTTGCACACCCGGCAGAGGCCCCACCCGTGTCCACACTGTGAGTACAGGTCCCCATTCGGTTGGGTTCTATAAAGAGCATGTAGCGAGCGTCCACACCAGGGTGTTCCCCCACCACTGCACCGCTGCGGAAAGGGATTCACTGCACCAGGACTCCTGAGGGATCACGTGCAGAAGAAGCACCAGGGGACACGAGGTTCGGACGAGCCTCCTCACAGGAAAACGCGCCCTAGAGCCACTCGGACGAAGAGCAGAATACATGAGATGTAACTTTTTTTTTTTCTGAATATTTGTTCTGATATTATATAAGCAATGTGAACGGGGAGTGGAAGGATTTCGCAATGGTACAAATTGTAGAGAAAATATAAACATTTGACGACAAAAAATATAAATGATGCTGATATATATTAAGCAAATTTACGTAATATTATTCTGTATTTTGAGAACAGACAAAATAATAATAAACAAAATTCGTTCATTGATATGTTCTACTTATTATTATGATTATTATTTTATGTGGTGTTGTCATTTACTTTTAAACATACACATTAATAATGCTCAATCCTATAAACAACTAGCTACACCGTTTACTTGACACACGATAACCATTATGAAATTCCGCAATAACCCATACCACATTTTAAATCAACTAATTCGCATGCCTTCAGAGACTTATGTAAGTTGGAAAAGGAAACACACATGAAATAACACACAGACGAAAATTTCATAATTTAAAATATAAACAAAAAATGTATTTATTGATATTTACAATAGTAAGCTAGAAATTAAGGTCATTTAATTAATTTAATCAATAAAAGTATAATTCAAACAATGCCTTTAATAACTTATACAGTTGCTTTCAATTCTAAATTAATGTTCAATAATATAATAACAAGGTGATTGACCTTACAGTTTCATGATTTGCCACGACAGCTGGGGAAGAAGGGCTCCTTTTCTTTTTTGTTAACCTTAATGTTTTTAGTGATAATAATGCTCTATACCCACCGGATCAAAGTCTTGGCAGCAAGGGTGCTCCGTCCAACCGCTCATGGGGCTCTTGTGTCAGCAGGAGACCAAGGGAAACTTGACGATACAATGTAGCTTGGATTGCACACTTTCTTCTTTCAAGTCACGCTGCTGCCAGGGGTTCACCAGTTAAATCATAGAAGTATGCCAGAGCAGCCAGTCACTCCGAATCGCCGTCACAGTTAAATATATCTATTTTTACGCTGGACAAGGTACCTCTCTCTCAGCCTCGACCAGTCACGTTCCTTTAAGCTACGGAGCCTCCGTTCCTCGTCTCTATTCTTTCTCTCTCTCCACTTGCGATGTCCATCACCTCCATTTTATAGTTCATTCTGGGGGGCGATTGCCGACACCGTATTAGAGTCTATATCAGTTGGGCAGACGCTCCCCGTCCATAAATCCAAGTCCCCGTCTTGATCAACTGATTTCTTGACCCATCTGGCCTCGAAGTGCTTTATGGACCCTGCCAATTAAAAACACTTTCCAGGGGGGCGATTGCCGACACCGTATTAGAGTCTATATCGGTTGGGCAGACGCTCCCCCGTCCATAAATCCAAGTCCCCGTCTTGCTCAACCGATTTCTTGACCCATCTGGCCTCGAAGTGTTTTATGACCCCTGCCAATTAAAATATTTTCCACATATATCCCCTTCATCCCCAGCTGTGACCCATCCGGTCAGGTGCGGAGACCACACACAGCCGCCTTCCAAGGGACACACATAGAATATACCAACACAATAATAATATAGAATTTTACCATAAAAATAATTACTAAAAGACATTGCTCATATTGACACGACATTTAACACACTTTTAAAATACCTACAAAATGAATTTTCTTGCTCCAACCGAGAAGAAATCATTTCAGATGTAAATGATTATATTGAAATGGATTCTTTTGAAATTTTAAATTTAAAAGTAAGAATTTAAAAGAATCGTTTCGTATTGACTCATTTGGTTTCATGAAAAGAACATTCATTTGACGGTGAAAAAAATACTTTACATATTATAAATATTACTTAGTACACTGATTTCAAAAGGAAATCAATTTTCTAAGTAATATTTATTATATGCCATTAGTAAACAAATATCAAAAATGCAGTTTATATCTTTATTTGCTTTACTTCTCCGAAAGGAAATTTATTTCGTTAGATTTAAATATCTATCATTATATTAAAAAAAAAAAAAAAAAAAAATTTTAAGTATAAAAAATAAAATAATTCTTATTTTCTTGGATATCCATAAAAAAAGAAGCGTATTTAATATATAAAGTTAACAGTTGCTGCAAGATAAAAAGTGTTGCCCGATTCGTGGTCCAAAGGTAATGTGCAGGAGGTCAGAGTCTCGAGTGCGCTGACAACATTAGTGTAGTCACTACTTCAGAAACGAGGTTTGGTTTGTCGCTCTACGGTCATTTTATGCACACTTTCGATTAATTAGACCGGTACCTACAGTTTAAAGTGGATTCCGAACCTCTCACAAACATCCATGCCACAGCCAGGATTCGAACTTGAAGCCTGCGGTACCAAAGGCCAGAGCGCTAGTCATCTTTTCACCAGGACGCAGAAAGAATTGAGGAGATACGATGGCGTTTGTGACAATACGTGTAAAAGGGTTTCGATTCTATATTCATTGTGTCAGGTGAAAGTTTTCTGGGTTTTCTACCATAAGAAACGCAATTGCTGAGTTGAAACCCTTAAAAGTCAAGTGCATTGTTCGTGAGATACCTCAGTGACATATGAACATCCGCGATGTTCAGCAAGATAAGAAGTGAACATGAAATACATAAAATGTTATCCTACGTAACTCGCGCATTTAGAGTTGTTAATAAATTAGTTTAAATTATTATTATGAAGCTGAAAAATAGATTAACTCAGAGTAATGTAATTGATCCGATTTTTGGTTACAATACAGCATAATGGACGTAACTTCTGCAGAAGGGAAAATTGATGTTAGGTGAAAATGGACAGCATTGGAAAATAATATAAGTTCGCTCTTACAAAAATTTGTCCTATGTGTTTTAATATAAATAAATAGTATAAAATTTAACAAACTTTTATTTTATTACATTTATCTCTTTAACAATAATTAAGGTGATTTATGTAACTGTAACTTTTCGCTGATAATTTTTCCTTATTATGCACACATTTTTGATGAGAAAACTCCAATGAAATCTTGTTCAGGATTAGAGCGTTGCGATTTCGTGTCCAGTTTGAAATGTTCTTCACTTTCAAAACGTTGTTCAATTTGGAAAAATCTGTTTACGAATTCGTGTAAAAGTGGAAGGAGGGGCTTAATTGTCCTAAAATCTGGCGCAACGCACTCAGTTCCCACTGTTCTATCTCGGGATTCAGGCGTGTTACTAAAAGGATCAAGCGCTTTTGAAATTCTGCTGTAAATATAATAACCGCAAATTTTGCATTTGTATTTGATTTTCTAATGACGATTCGTTTCATGTAATGAAACCATTTTTTGTGTCCCCCCTCCCCCTCTTTCTGTACCAGTTGTTCTGCAATGGTTTTGATCACCAAGCTAGAAAAAGAAACCTAGAATCACATTCAAATAACAGTTTGAATTTTTTTTTAGTAATGCTAATTATTTATTATTTAGCTTACTTGTAACAATATTTTTGGGACTTCAGTCAATAATGATAAGATAATCTATTTAAGTAAAAATAGGGGAAAGTGTAGGAGAAAACATATTATATTTAGATCTAAATGATTTTAAATATTTTTCATTGAAAGGAGCAAAATAAATCTAATAAACAATTTATTATTTGAGAAAAAATTGTGTGTTTTTTTCTTTTTGCAACCATTCGAAATGTGTAATTGCACTCTTTGATTTCAATCTGATTTAAAGTATTTATACCTCCGTATATGGTAAAAATAAAATTTTTATATATTTTTTTTTTTCTTTACCAATTTTTTAGTGAAAAACGACACATAACAACGATTTGGTTTGTTTTAGAGTAATCATAAATAATTAGAAATGATGATTTCTTCCGCGTAGGCGAATAGCACTACGTCTTCCCATTAAGATAATTGGCGAATTGGAATTGAAGAGTTCTGCATTGACACGGGCGTACCCTAGTATGTACACATATTGCTGTTTGTCTGCATTTTAATTTATTCCTCATCTCAACCCTATATAACAAGGGTAAAGTGGCCCTACCAGTTAAAAGGGTAAGACTCGTAAACAATAAAATTAAAATTAAAAAAAAAAAAAAAGAACATTTGCATTTGTGGAATGAATATCTTTAAATCTTAAGATAGATAAAATATATTATGGCAACTGACATACGCATAAGTGCAATACAAGCAGAATAAAAATTATAAAATAAACATATAGACTATAGGAAGAATATATATATTAGGGAAAGAATGAAGAATGATCATAAATATGATATGAAAATACAGTACAACGTGGTCTCTAATTCTTTGGACAATCTATGGTGAATAAAATAACAAAATACTATTTTTTAAAGGGTAGGAACATACACAGACAATTCAGAGGTAACTGCTTGAGATAATTAATTAATTTTTCGTTTTCTTTTAATAAATTTATTAAATGGATGATTTTCCATCATGATCGCAGGTATATTTCTATGAAATTATCTACAATGTATTGTAATTGTAATGTAAAATTGTCAACAGTGGATTTTATGAGCAGTAGTTACAAAGTGAACCTTGTTTCTCCGCGGAAGCATCAAAATTCGGCCCCAATCTTTTGTGGTAAGTTGGGAATGAACCACCTGTAATAATGTCCTTTTGCTGATCTTCTAATAGACATCCATTTAAATTAATTTTAGGAAATAATTTCTGAATTTGAAGACGCGACCAAGACCATCTGCGGCAAGAGGACCTTTCGACCACAAGTGAAGCCTTGCCTTGAAGTTGCCTTGCTTGAACACACATGCCTTGAAGTTTGTAGTTTCATACCTTTCTTCTCAGACACACCAAATAGACTCTCCCGTTTAAAGATTTCTCATGCTTTATATCAGGTCATACAAGAGAGAATTCGATTCAGTATTACTTAATAGGTTTCAAATTCAAATCCACCAGGGCACTCCGGCTTCGCTTGTTATATACTAATAACCATTTTGTAATTTTTATAAACACTTTAGAATTTTCCTAAAGCTTTAGATTTTTTTCAGAATAATTGCATTAAAACTAAGTTAACATGACTTGTTTTTTATAAACCGTTATTAACTGATGTTTTATAAAGCGCTGATATTTCTCAAGAATGTTTTATAGGAAATACTTTTAACGTACTTATGTAGCATTATGTTAAAAGTATTTCCTATAAACAATTGATAAATTTCCTTTAAACAATTATTATTCACTTAAGTTCCAACTGAATTACGGTGCTAATTTTTTAAATGACTAGCCTAGGAATTAAATAATAAATAATTCTAAGTATTGGAAATAATTAATATTGGTGAGAATATAATTAACGGAGAATATGCTATGCAGGCCAGATTTGCTTATCTAATTTTGTATTTCCTTGATTACAGCACTTGATGTAAGAAATTATATACCATAATATAATGATTAAAATAAATGACTTAATATCAGCATTATTAAGACACATAATCTGTTTTTCCATCTAAATAAGTAAAAAAATATTTTTCAAGATGATATAGATTAACTTTCAGGTGTAGAAGAGGTTCATCATTGTCACAAACTTCTTTTTTCTTTATATATTTTATAATATTTATAACTGAATTTCTTACAATTTTTATTCTTTGACACCATTCTAATATTTTTAGAAATATACGAATATTTTCCAAAAAAATTAAAACATTTTTCTTTTGTTAGAAAAAAAGAAAGAAAATTAGACAATTTTCATATTGAGGGCTATTTGATTTTGTGACAAATTGAATGACGAAATCATTACGTTTAGATTTCAATTTTGGACACTATCTATTGTTTGGCGTGAGCATGGGGACAAAAAAATTCACCAATTCCTGAAATTAAATTGGCACCAAATGGCGACTAGCACGCTATATGGAAGACTTGTTAATTGTATTAGATTAGGACTATTTTTAAAACTATAATTAAATTAAAATTGAAAAAACAAAAAAACAAAAAACAAAAAAAAAAAAAAAAAAAAAAAAAAACAATCCATACTACTACATTCTTGCTTCTTTTTTTTAAAAAATAATATCCATGGCAAATATCGAGTAGTGTTATTATTTAATCAATTTCATTAGGATAATAGCTTTAAAAAGATTGATTTATTTTAGGCAATGGCATTGCTATTAATGTAAAATGTCAATATATCAAAGCCTTATTTTTAAAACATCCAAAGTCAAGACCATCAATTCCCTAATGATTCTATGTAGAATACTCCTTGTACATAGAGTTAACCAATGCCTTTTTACCATGAAGTTCACAAAGTCTTAATGCTACATCTTTTGACTAATTTCAGAATTAAGCAGCTTATGGCTGGACATGGCAATTTTAACCCCTATTCAAACAGACTTGAATCATGTCCCATTGATCTTTGTAGCTACAGTGTAGGTGGAATACAGAATATCGATCAAATTGTTTTTAGCTATTCCAGGCTTAAACGTCCTAAAAACTTTAAGGAAATAATTAAAACTCCAAATAGTCAAATGACTACCTAACTTTTATTAGTTAACTAGAAGCTTGATTTGACAGAATTTTGTAATTTTGTTAGTAATTAATTTTATATCATACTAAATCTCTTAAATTTCTTTCTCTGGCTCTCTTTTAATTTATTTCACTTTTGTAATGTAAATTTATAATTTATTTGTTATTTTTTATTATTTTATCATTGATTTGCTTATTACTTATTTCTCTAAGCCTCGTGTGGCATTTTGTGATACACGAGAATTCCTTGTATAATACAATAAACAAGTAATATATATATAAAAAAAAATTTAGAGTCAATTTCTGCTTTTTTTCCCCTCTATTGCAGAAAGTCCTTTATAAATAATTTGTATTCATTTTTTTAAGTTTATCTGCCGCCCTCTATGGGTAGATATAGGCAGCTTAAATAAAAAAAAAAAAAACTAAAATTAATTCATTAAATTGAATCAATGAATGGATATTTGAAAAAACTGTATTCACATCCAGTGTCATCCACTACAAGTTCAAAAATAAATGTATTTGAACTTGAGTGGAGGAATAGAAAGTGTTTTATGAACGATTGAAAATATGAACAAGATATATATAGGGAGAGAGAGTGTGAGCTAATAGAAGGAATTGAAAAAGACATTGCTGTGTAACACTATAAGATGAAACTATAAATAACTTAATAACTAAACTTAATCTATTAATCTAACCATTAAAATTACCGCAGATATTCTCAAAACATCTTCTGAATTTGTTCTGCTATTGATCAGATTTCCAAAATATTCAATTTCATATCGTTATAATTACTTTCGAAAAAGAAAAAAAGAAAGCTAGTGTTGTGAAGCATTGTCTACCAAAATGAGCATGGATAATAAAAATAAATAAATAATAATGAATTAATAATAAATAATAAATTAAATAAATAAATAATAAATTATAAATATGAAAAATAAAAAATTAAAAATACGATGTCATTTGAAACGAATCTAGTCCTCTTAGAGGTTAATCTTCATGGCGAGTGGTTTTTTGTTGAAAAGTCAATTACAAAGGTCAATAACGCTTCACCGATTTAATATAAAATGACTGTTCATTTCTTCGCTTCATTATTACAGAATCAAGTCAAATACTTAAACACATTAAATTAATGTATAAGCATATCAAACTCTTTATATGTTTTTATTATATTGTAATACGCATTTTCATTATATTCAGGAAGATTGAACTCTCCTGGGACAAACTTTGAAAGATCGTACAGCTTACTAAAACATATATTTTTTGTATAGTAATCTAGGACCAGAAACGACGCTTTGAGGAACAAATATAATTTCAAACGAATTTCTCGCAACAGCTAAACACAATGTGCAAAATAATATCAGTCACATGACGAGTTTCAAGTCCTCTGGCTGGCAACTCCGATGAGAACTCTATTTTATTCTTATGTGTTAGCAACTGTTTTCATTTACGATATTCCAGTCGACTCAATTGAGGACTTTGTTGCTCGACAAAACCATTGCGACTACAGGAGTGCGCAAAATATCTGACATCTTTAGACTTATTTCTAATTACTATGGTCGCAACTTGGAGTGTTTATTTAAACATTAAATCAAAGGAGCACTTTTCAATGAGGTTGTAAATAAATCATTTTCATGTCTCATTATTTGTACCTCAATGTGTCACTTCCAAACAAACATTCCTATACCAAAAAGTTTATGTTTTATTAAGATGTACAACCCCCAAAGTTTGACCCACAACCGTTTAATTATTCTGTATAAAGAAAGTAAATACATATATATGCTAAATAATTATCGAGATATTTTTGGTGTTACAATGAGTACATGTTCCCTCCGCGTCTTTCATAAAATGTGTACAACCCTGTTAGTGAAAGATATTACTTTCCTAATTTTAACAGCCTTTGTTAGAAAGTACATGCACACAATATAAATATAAATATTCAACATTATTCATATGGTTCTTGATATTTATCATTCCAAAGTGATTTATTAATATTATTTTAATGTCTTCCTTACTATTTCTTGCACATCGGGACATAGTATGGCAAATTTCACTTTTAAATGAAATCGACTGTCTGAATCAACATTCGTAACTTATTCACCATATCTGGACTATTATAAATGTTTTCTGTCTTATTCAATCATATTAAAAGGTCTGATCAACTTCCATTAATAATGTCTGGACTGTTTATTAAACATGTCTTGACCAGTGCTCACACACATAAGGAACATTTAATAACTGTCCATACATTTTCATATGAATGAATAAGACATGTTTAATAACAATAATCCAGAAAAATTAATATTAGTCCAGATATGGTGAATAAGATTGGTCCTGACATTTTAAAAGCAATGATTCAGAAATAATTAAATGTTCCACGTGTGTTTCAAGACATGTTTAAGAAATAGTCCAGTCATGTTTGATAGGAAGAGTCCGGATTTGTTTAATAGAAATCGGCCAGACATATTTAAAAGAAACAGTCCAGACATTTTTAAAATAAATAGTCCAGACATGTTTAATAGAAATACGTGTTAAATAGGAAAAGATAAAACATGTTTAATAGGAAAATATCAGACATGTTTAATAGGAAGAGATCAGACATGTTTAATAGAAATAGTACAGATATGTTTAATAGGAATGATATAACATGACTCATTGACACCCCTTACAAATAACCGATTCGTCCGCTTCCGTTTTCTAAAAGAATGATTTACTTTTGTCAAAATGGGTGTTCAAACTATAATTATATTTTAAATATATTATATTTAATTATTTATAGTAGTAAAAAAATAATTATTTATTTATAATATATTTAATTTTATATATTATTTTTAATTAAAAACAAAATTAGCAATTATCCGTAGTAAAATTAATGAGTGAACTTTTACTCGTATGTTGTTGATATTTACCATTTGTTTTTAATTAGCAAAATATTAATAAAAACCTTTAATATTAATTTTTAATTATTATATTTAAGAATCGTCTGCAATAGAATTACGAAAGGAAAAAATGACGTCATTGATCTTTAAGCGTTCTTATTCAAAATCTATTCGATCAAAAAAAAAAAAAAAATCGTCAAAATTTTCGTATTTATTTATTTGTTTGTGTGATTTTTAACCATTGATAAATAATTAATCAACATTAGAATGAGCGAGATTAAAATTTTATTCTTTTGCTTAAAAATTATCATGGAATTAAAAAAAAAAAGAAGAATTTGAATTTTGTGATTGTGTTCTTTTATTTAATTATGCCTTTGTTCTAAAAAATATTCTTCAAATTAATATATTTCAATTCGAAATTCTTTGTATTTCTATTAATTCCGTTTGCCAATTTTATGATAGCTTTGATCAACGTAAATATATATACTATTGGATCAGGAACATTTATTTAATTATTTTAAACTAAATTATAGGTAATTTGATATATAGTATTAAATTAAATTAAATTAATTAGATTAAAATTAATTTTTAATTTAGTATTAAATTAAATTTAATTTTAATTAATTTTTAATTTAATATTAAATTTACATTTTTTTCTTTTATTCTTTTGCATTTTTTATTCATTTCAAAATTGTAGTCTCTACAAAATATTATTTTAATATTTTTCGCTAAAAAAATATTTTTTATTCATACATTCTTATTTCGTCGTAAAAAGAATAAGTGAATTTTTTCGTTCGTTTAGGCAATCTTTTGTTATATTATTCTGTTCTCCATAAAAAATAAACTAAATTTTTAAATTCAAAAAAATTCGATCGCCATTTTTGACAACAATTTACCAGGATATTTTTTTAATTAAATTTTATTTAGTTTACTTATTTATGGCATTTTTGTCTTAAAGATTAATATAAAGCAACTTATTTGAGAATTATTTTTGAGAGCGATTAGTTAACCTTATTAAAACTTTATTTATCATATTGCAGTTGATTTACTTTGTGAAAATAACGATTCAATTGCAGGATTCACGCATCTTTTATGATCCATTATTATTGAAATTTACGTATGTTTTGCAATTCAAATGGAAAATTATGGAAATAAAATTTATATTATAGAATAAATAATATAAATTATGGAATATAAGTGGTTTATAAAAAAATATAAAGTATAAATAAAAATATAAAACTTTAAGCCATACATGAAAATTATAAATTAGGGAACTTATTGTTAAACTGCATTTAAATAGATGAGAAATGAGGTTATAGAATTCTATACAGCAAAATCTATACTACTAAATTGCATCTTTTATTAGGCGCTACAATTTACTGCATCATATCATGAACTCAAATTTAACTATTTTTTATAGAGTATAATATAAACCTGGGCCTGAATGGCCGAGTTGCTAGCGCTCGGTACGACCGGTTTCGGGTTCGTGTCCCGGCAGTGCCATGGATGTCTGTAGTGGTTCGGAATCCACTTTAAACTGTAGGTCTCGGTCTAACATGACTCCAGAGCGTTGGGCGTAGGTCTGACAACACTACCCCGTAAAAAGAAGACATCTCGTGTGTCGAAATCTGCCAGTAGGTAGACGGCCTTGGCCACCATGGGGCTGTTGCGCCAATCATGATGATGATAATATAAACGTAAAATTTTGGAATTTAAAATGTGCTTTTTTTTTTTAATAGCGTATTCTTATGTTGGTGTATATCACGTATACACACCGATACGTATTACTGTATACGTATGCAGACGATACTTTTATTAAAATCATTATTTCAAAATATCTGATATTTTGAGCTCTGCTGTGCCTCCGTCAAGGTCATTGTACAGAAAGCACTGGTACATCCCGTGATGACGTAGTGTGGAGTACGTCTTGGGACACTCTGCTTGAAGAGGCCAATGGGCGTTCTTCCACGTGATCGCATGCACCGGATATCCAGTGACATTGCAGTTGAAGGTGTCCAATGTTGAGGACTTGGCGTGGTTCATGTTCGCAATTAAAGGTGCTGTACAAAGGAACATTAAGGAATTAATATTAATATAATTTCAATTATGTAATGTAAATTATGATTGTAAGGAGCTGTTTAATTTATATAAGAATATTATACAAGATATGTTTTCATAAGTACAATTTTGATTTAAAGACAAACAAAGGGGATTTTACTTATAAATTATAGCCTTGATACTTAATATACCTTTCTATGTAATTTCCACCTGTATTAAGATGCTTATCATATTATGCGACCAACTTCGGAATTCCAACCTCAAAGAAATCTGCCACTTTATTTCTTAACCAATCCAACACGTCCGTTTTGATATCGCAATCCTCGTCGTAGCGATCGCCACCATCTTTAAGTGCAAAAATAAAGGTTTATCCCTTGGTGCTAAATCAGGGATATAAAGTTAAGTAGGGATTTTTAAGGAATATAAAGTTTTTCAAATGGGTTCGATCGACGTGGACGATCCTTTGAATATCTTGTGACGGTTTTTTTTGTTTTCTATTACATGGTGTACTTAATTCCTGGTTTCAAAATGCCTATCTGCAGTAATTCCATAAAATGAAATCGTCAAACAATAAACCTTATCTATCCCAGAATCCAGTGCACATGATTTTAAGGGCTGAGATTGTTTGATTGAAGTTCATTTTTTGGAAATGCCTCTACTCTATGGATAATTTGGATTCCAATGTAACAGGAGCAACCCATGTTTCATGACATTTTTTTCCTATCATTCCATTGCTCATATGGTGTTCTCCAATTTATATCTAATTTGGCAGCTAATAAGTCTCTTACTTGTAAGAGGGGCCTGAATGGCCGAGTGGCTAGCGCTGTGTCGCTCGGTACCACAGGTTTCGGGTTAGAGTAGGGGCGGTGGCATGGATGTTTGTAAGTGGTCCAGAATCCACTTCAAACTGTAGGTCCCGGTCTGTTTAGCCTAACGTGTGCACAAATTTATCGTAGAGAGACAAACCAAACCAAACTTGCATGTAAGAAATGCATAGTAGCGCTCATTTTACAATAGAGGGGGATTTATGATCGCCTCAGACATTTTAAATAATCATAAATAAGCGCTTCACATATGGCGCCTGTGGATAGCCGATTGATGAAAATACTTAGTGCGCTTGTGCGAAATGGTGATGGCAACATCGAAACTACATTATATGGGAATGGTTATGGTATACAAATCTGTTCGCGATAAAGACCTAAAGTCATTAAACTGATAGAGAAGGCTAAGATGTCATTTTAAGGTGAACAGTTTGGTGATAAAAATTGAGATACGTGTAGCAAGTAACATTTTTGGTGCACCTGGGTAATGTTGAATCTATTAAATTATCTGTCATCCTAGTGGAAAATGACCGTAAGTGAAGAGATTCGGCATTCAGAGATAAAAACCTCAAATACGTAATACTTTCGTAAAATACGTAATTCGTGACTTGTATAGCAAAGGTTTATTTATCATAATATTTATTTATGATCAAACCGCAAACATAATGCATGGTGAAAGTTTGATTCAATGTCTTCTGTTTGTTGACAAACCTAAAGAATTTTTTTTTCAAAATGTGTAGAGGGAACTTCACGCATCTGTCAGTATACTTTAGTATAAACCCCACACTATAGGAAAATTAACGTGTAGAGACAATTCCGCACGATATGAACCGAAATGAACTTGTAGAAAGTGGTAAAAACAATTACTTTCATTTTGAAAAACGTTTGTTTGGAACTAATCCTCAATGTCCTGCAGTGCCGGACGGACATCCCTTCAGTGATCTGATGGAGGGAAAGGGGGACAGCTTCTGTTGGTATGGAGCACCTGCAGGTAGAAGTCTGACTTTCGCTTCGTGACTCTCTTACAGTCATATGAGACCGGGACCTACGGCTTAAAGTGCATTCCGAACCACTACAAACATCCATGGCACCGCCGGGACGCGAACCCGAAACCTCTGGTACCGAGCGCTAGCCTCTCGACCATTCAGGCCCTTGAAAAACGTTATGTAGGCGTCAGAATACTCCTCTACGATTACATAAACTTTTACGCTTACTTGACCATAGTTATTTCAATTCCTACTATTAGTTCACGCTTTCTATATATATATCTTGTTCATATTTTGAATCGTTCATAAAATACTTTTTATTCATCCACTCGAGTTCAAATACATTTTTTTTAATATGCAGTGGAGGACAGTGGATGTGAATACAGTTTTTTCAAATAGTGATTCATTCATTCAATTTAATTCATTAATTTTAGTTCCTTTTTAGATTTAAGTAGCATGTATCTATCAATAGAGGGCGCCAGATAAACTTAAGAAAATGAATGGAAATTATTTATGAAGGACTTTCTGCAATAGAGTGAAAAAAACTAGGAATTGACTTAAATTTTTTTTTTATATTACTTGTTTTTTAACCAGTATTAATAATGAATTTGGCCTAAATGGCCGAGTGACTAGCGCTTTGGCGCTCGGTGCCACAGGTTTCGGGTTAGAGTCCCGGCGGTGCCACGGATGTTTGCAGTGATAAAAACCCCGTAGGATCTGGTCTAATATTATTGTTGGCTGACAATATTATATAAGGCTGACAACCCTTCCCCGTAAAAAGAAAAACATTTCCTGTCCAGAAATCTGCCAGTACGGCCCACCATGGGGCTGTTGCGCCATCGAAGAAGATTAATAATGAATGCGGCGAGAACTACTCGATAGTGAGTTGAAATGTCTCGAAAAAGTTGTTATTTCGCAACGAGTGAAGGAATGTAGTTCGTTTTCGTTGCAAGGTAGTTTAACTGTTAGTGCAATTGACAGTTTGTTTTAACGAGGACCCATTTAGAGCAATAGAGGGCTCGAACTATTTTATTTCAATATAGCATGATGGTTGCAGAAAATAAAAGCATAAGCTGAAGGGTTAAATATTTGTATTTGGATTCCATGAGTGTAGGGTAGAGAGATTTGCAAAAGTGTAAAGGCCGCCTGTACTCCTTAGAACTTGACGTCTCAGGATATTCGAAACCTTATAATAAGGTTAATTTACAGTCCTAAACAAACAAAAGGAAAGAAAACTATTTAAAAATTAAATTAAAATTTTCGCGGACGTTTTAAATCATAAATGGGAAGAACGTAATAGTCCATCTCCTGGATTTTCATGATTCATAAGCGTGTCAAAAATTTTAACAGAGATGTGTTGAAGAAAATCTTTTAAAGAAGGAATATTAATAGCTTTGTAGACATCAGTAATGCGTGTAAACCATTTAGCTGAGGTCATTTGGCGGAGAGTGATATTTTGTAATGTTTCAAGCGTTTTTAAATTAGATTTAGCTGCACAGGATCAGACCGGGCAAGCGTGCGTATTGTTGATCATAATCGCAGGTTTATTTCCAATAGATAAGAGAA
The DNA here is from genome assembly GCA_021605095.1 of Caerostris extrusa. Lineage (NCBI taxonomy): Eukaryota > Metazoa > Arthropoda > Arachnida > Araneae > Araneidae > Caerostris > Caerostris extrusa. The sequence continues at coordinate 29,231 of BPLR01003014.1, forward strand.
CAGTATTATCTACGTTAAAAACAAATTTCCATTTATTATATCAGTTATTGAGAACTTTGTAAGCGATTTGTAAGGGTGATTGCAAAAATAAAAACACTAAATTCTTCGCTAAGGAAAATGTTGCAACCTTGCTGCACCTATTAAATCAAGAGAATATAATAATAATAATATAAATTTGATCAATCGAGAAGTATGGATCCATCCATTCAGACATTTATGGAATCTTCATTTATTTACAAAGATATACAGGGTTGATGGTAACATCTCAAAGGCAAAAGCTAAACTTGAAGACAAATGTTCTCTTTAGAATAAAACAACTCGTTTCCACAGCAACAGCTGGTCTCCACGGCAACAGCCCGTCTCCACAGCAAACCAACAGCCCGTTTCCACAGCAACAGCGCAATTCTGAATCGGTTCCAAACGATTTTTATAAAACTAAATACTACTCTTTTATATTGTATTTTACTTTTATTTATGTTTAGTATTTTTTAATTTTTTTTGAGTACCACATTAATTTGAATTTCTAGAAACTTTTATCTTTTATTTTTGATGCTAACCTTAAAACAGCCAATTAAATTTAAAGCCTATCTATGAATTAAGATGAGGAGGTTTAAGGGGTATTTCCCCATGTAGGTACTCCGTAATCGGTGCGCCAGTTGGCGCGAACTAAAAGCATAAAAATTCCAACAACTATTAATGTGTCTGTAGATTTACATGTGAACATTTACTACAAGCTGATATAAACTCCACAATTTTAATGTTCTTCATACAAAAATATATCAGCATAAAAGTTTAGTTTGTATAAAATAAATCAGAGTTAATGTTAATATTATTGATACATTACATGGATACATTGATACATTACATTATCAGAGTTAATGTCAAATATTATTTTATTTTAATTTCAAAATTTTATTTAACTCATTTGTAATATTTCGAAAGTCATTTAAGCTAAGAAACAAAAAAGTATTTTTTGTCTATTTATTACATGATTAACAAAAACACTGCAATTATTAGCTTAAATTATTTTTAAATCAATTATTAGCTTTCATTCTTTTTTAATCAATTATTAGCTTTAATTCTTTTTTAAATCAATTATTATTTTTTAAATCAATTATTAGCATTATTTTTTTTTTTTTAAATCAATTATTAACTTAAATTCCTTTTTAAATCAATTATTAGTTTTCATTCTTTTTTTAAATCAATTATTATTTTTTAATCAATTATTAGCTTTAATTCTTTTTTTTAAATCAATTATTATTTTTTAAATCAAATATTAGCTTTAATTCTTTTTTTTTAAATCAATTATTATTTTTTAAATCAAATATTAGCTTTAATTCTTTTTTTAAATCAATTATTATTTTTTAAATCAAATATTAGCTTTAATTCTTTTTTTTTTAAATAAAATATTATTTTTTAATCAATTATTAGCTTTAATTCTTTTTTAAATCAATTATTAGCTTTTATTCGTTTTTTAAATCTATATTATATTTACATTATCTCTAAACTAAGCGCTGTTCAATAATAATTAACAAATTTCTTTTCAAAACTTTCTCATAATTTTGAATTTACTACCTTTTATATATTTGATTTAAATTATATTTTTAAAAAAATATTATTTTTGATATATCGTAACCATATTAATTTCTTTTTAAAAAAATTTCACTCATTTGTAGTATTTCGACAGTCATTGACCCTAAGAAACAACAAGTATTTTTTTGGTTTTATTTATTACATGAATAAAAAAAAAAAAAAAACACTGAAGTTGTTAGCTTTATTTCTTTTTTTTTTAATCAGAATGGTTACAAACATAACAATATGTGTTTTTAATTTCTATAACATCATGTTTAATTAACAGCATGGAATATGACTCGTATGCTCTGTCTTCGGATAGCATATAGTTCATAACTGAAAAGTAACCGTTTAATGATTTTCCGGAAAGAAACATGTCATCTACAAATAAATTCAAATCAAATTTTTTTTTCTCCTGATTGTTAATGCGACATGATGGCCAATTTGCTAGCAATCTAGCCTTTGGTACGATAGCTTTCAGGTAAAATCCTGATGGTGGCATGGATATTTGTGAGTGGTTCGGAATCCCTAGTTAAACTGATCTAATTAGTCCAAAGTGTACACAAAATGACTAGAGAGGCAAACTAAACCAACCCTGTGTGATAATTACAACTTAATTTTCCTTCTTGTGGACTAAACTTTTAAAATTTGTTTAAAATAATTTCTGCAATTTACATAATGAGTTGAATAAAAAGGCAGACTACGATTGTATATGTTCATGGAAGAATTAGTATTGTAAAAAGGTATCAGGAAAGTAGGTTTGTAGTGTTGTCGGTTGTTTGTGCAGCTGGATCTGGGTGTTATTGGGTTGAGACACAGGTGTGAGCACACTGCTTTATTTGAAAAAAGCACGAACATAGCCACACACAATAATTAACACACAACTTGTAACACATTTAAAGACATCTAATTAAAGGCTCGGGGAAGGATTCCACTTCTAAGCCTCTTATTTCCTCTCGGGATGAGAGATTGCCACTAACGGCAGCGACGTACTTCCTCTCGGGGAGAGTCTCGATGCCTACTAATCATTTCTCCTTGGTGCTCTTGCAGTGCATAGGGTTGATATTTTGTTCTTCTTCAGTAAAAGGAAAACAATTATTAATTATAAACTTAAATAATAAAAATAAAAATAGCTTTAGAGCAGTTTGTTAAGAGAGTGAAATAGTAATGACGGGGAAAATCTGCGAATCGTACGAGGTCAGTTGCAAGAGTGAGCGATGGAAGAGCAGAAGCCTGGGTGGGGGGGAGGTGGGAACGAAAACGCATCAACTACCAAGTCCTGTTACCAATTTAGTCATTACTTGGCATTGTTAGATGGTTTGGAGCACATACACTTGGCAAAGATTTGTAGCTTTTCTAAATACATCGGTTACGGTATAAAGATACACGCATTTAATAAAATAGTGGGGTTACTATTATTGAGTGAATTTTTTGTCATCATTTATTAAATGAAATATTTCCGAAATTCTAATGAAAATTTATGCGCTTTTGTTATACAGTGACAATACAGGATATTGTTAAGGTGTTTTTCATAGCTCGAAAACAAATTGCATGAAAAAAAAAAAAATCAAAAGTCGTTTCGAAAGATGAATACTTTACTTGTTATCAGTGCTATCTGCGATGTACATATAGAGTTGCATAAAATGCAGTCCATGAAGCTACTACTGTATAAGTTCGTGGAAGAATTAGCATTGTAAAAATCTACCTGGAAAATAGTGTGATATTTTGTTCTTCTTCAGCAAAGAAGGAAAACAATTGCGAAACATTAACTTTCGTATAAGCTGTTTATTTGTTCTGCATAGCTATCCACTTAAGCTTATTTTCACACACGAAATTCGAAAAACATTCCGAGTTTGGTTCAGATAAACATGAAACTACGACACTTATGGATTGGTTTTTGTTTGTCGCTCTACAATCATTTTATGCACACCTTGGACCCACAGTTTAACACGGATTCTGAACCTTTAACAAGCATTCACGATACTGCCATCATTCAAAGATAAAGCTTGTGGTACTGAAAGCCATCAGGTCTCGTATAAGTTCATAAAAAAATTAGTATTGTGAAAAAGTATCTGGAAAGTTGTATGATATTTTGTTCTTCTCCTGCATAGAGTGGCCTGATGGCCATTTGGCTAAATGGCTGTGGGTACCAGAAGCTTCAGGTTGGAATCGTGGCGATGGACCATATGTTTGTTGGGGATCGTAATCTGTCGGTACCGGGTCTAATTAGCCCAATGTAATGGTCTAATTAGCCCAATGTAATGGTCTAATTAGCCCAATGCATAAAATGACTGTATATGGACAAACAAAAGCAATACTAAATGAAAGTATACTGTAAAGTACTGTTTTCGTGTTCATCCGAACCATACATTTTCGAATTTCACACGTAAAAGTAAGCTTAAGGGAACAGTCATGTACAGCAAATAAACAGTTTATACGAAACGTGTTAAGTTGAATGGCAAACCAATGTTAAGAAAACAATGAAAAAATGCGTGGAACATTAAATTTATATGTTTCGTATAAACTGTTTATTTGCTGTACATAATTGTTCCCCATGCGTATTTTCACACACGAAATTCCGAAATATATTCCGAGTTTGGTCCAACAATATTAAATAACACTTAAACATTATTATTTTGAAGCGACTTCAGCCGCTTTTATTGAAATCATCCCAAGTGCTAACGCGGTAATCTAAATACAGGCAGACAGTTTGACATTATTGTCTGCGTTAGCCTCCACATGCCTCTATCTTGATGGTTCCTTTTGGAGGGTAAACAAAAGAGAAATGACTTGCTCAGTAAATGAAGTAAAAAAGAAAATGTAGAATAAAATCAACACATGTAGTGAGCTGAATAACATTTTTATTTATTTAGTATGTTCAGAGAGGTGCGCGGACGTTTATTGTTGGTAGGTAGCTTTATGTCATATTCAGGTAATCTTTAAACTAAAGGATTTGGATTGTTAGGAGTGTTATTATAAAAATGTGCGGCTAATTTGTGAATAAAATATTTAACGGTAGTAATGTCCAAAGCTGCCATAATGTCATTATTTCATGTACCATGGTGCATCAACTGCCATGCGCAAGACTTTGTTCTCCTGCGAAAATTTGGATGTCCTTAACTCTTGATTTGCAGGCGGATCCCCATATTTGACTAGCCTATGTAATAGTGGGACGCATGTAGACCCTATAAATAAGAATTTTAGTGTCTATGGTGGTGGGACTATTTCGTGCAATGAGTGGGGTAAAGCTTTTTGATAACTAAATTAAATGCATTCTTAATGCAGTTAATATGCGAGTGATACGTAAGGTGTTTGTCCAGTATGACTCCAAGGTATTTGCCTCATTTGACCATGAAATAGGATTATTATCGATGGTAATGTTAGAAATGTTAGAGAGTTTCCAAGTGTAGAGTACTGCTTCAGTTTTATTAACGTTAAGTTTAAAGCGCCAGTTAGTTAACCATTTTTCTAGAAGACAGATATAATTTTTGTAACATAGTAGCAATGTAATTAATGTTTTTGTTTTGCCCTAGAATATGGCAGTGTCATCAAAGCAGAGAGGAAGGTTAGTTTTCTGGGGGATATCATTCATAAAAATGGTAAGAAGATTGGGTGCAAGCACAGAACCTTGCGGGATGCCAGCACACACAGGTTTAATGTTAGAGCCAGTGCGATTAACTGTTACAAGAAATTTGCGATTAGTAAGATAGCTAATGACGAGTTTAATAAAATGAGGAGGGAAATTGTAATAGATAAGTTTATATATGAGACCCTGGAGCCATACTTTATCAAAAGCCTTAGTGATATCTAAATATATATTATTCCTGTGATTGATTTTTACTGAGTCCGGTGGCGATAGTTTCCGTAACTCGGTAACTATAATTGATGGACCGTAGATAAATTTTGTACAAAACCAAATTGTTGATTTGATTGCCATTGATATGATTTATATAATCTCTGAGAATGATTTTTTCAATAGTTTTACTAAGAGTTGGAAGAAGTGTTAATTGGAAGGGTTAGTGGCATCTTTGCCCGATTTCATAATAGGAGCAATATTCCAAGCAGTGGGATAATAAGGAAGATTAACGATAGCATTAGTAATAATATTAATAGGAAGTTTCTTGGGAATTTTATTTGTTATATTCTCAATTCCTGGAGCTTTATTAATTTTAGCTTCTTTAATAATTTGTATAATCTCAGAGGGTTTGATAGAATGAGTAATCACAGGGTGAATAGTATTATTAAAGGAGTTAATAGTAGAAAAACAAGATCATTAGTATTAGTATCATGAATATCATTATTTTTAAATTGCTGTTGATATGCATTAGCAAGTGTTTCGGCTTTTTTGTTGGTTAGCCACAGCTTTATTATTAGCAAAGTCAGGGTTAGTAAGATGATGAATAGCAATTCGTTTTTTTTATTAAGACTACTCGTGGTGCGCCATACTGAATTATCTTCTGTGGTGAGGTTTGAAGTTTATAGTTCAATGTGTCTTGTTTGAATTTTTTCATGTTTTCTCTGAGTTTGGTTTGTGCATTATTATAGTTACGTTTCGATGGGGAGAGCGGCGAGAGTTGCAAAATTTTCCGCGTTATATTACGAAGAGTCATGAGATTTTTAATGGACGGAGGAAGAAAGTAAGTATTATGTTTAGTAGGAGGTTTACAAGAATTATTGCAAGCAGTAATGATATTAGCATTTAGTTCCTCAATAATATTATCAACTTGGTCAGTAGTGTTAATTTTAGTTTGGAGGAAAGTGAGAATAGTGAATTTAGACCAATTAGTGTTAGTTTTAGTGGTATCAACTTGGATAGAATAGTCAATATTAAAGGAAATGATTACAGGATTATGATAATTCAGGTATAGACTGTATGTTATGCTGGAAAAAGAAGTTATTAGTGATGGTTAAATCGATAGAAGACGAGGAGTTAGCTCCATAACGAGTAGGTGTGACAGGTGCAATTATTTCAAATCCAGAAAAATTGGCAAATTTTTTTGAGTTCTAATCCAGTAGTATTGTTTCTTTTACATCCTCAAGATTTATTGTTCTCATTGCAGTGGACAGAAGAGTACACGTATCCAAAAGTTAAGCATAATTGATAATTATGTGAATAAAGAAGGAACTGTAAATCAGAATGGCGGGAAACGTAATATGCAAGTGTAAAATGGTTATAAAATAAGAAACCAAATCAAAAGAACGATAATAATTAATTTTATTATCCAAAGTAGCAGTTTGAAAGAAAACTGAGCATAGCAAGGGTTCACACTTTAAGGAAAAATGCAAAGAAAACATTAAATAAAATACTGATGCTGCAGTTAATAAGGCGTGTGGTCACCTCTGACAGCCAGGCACGCTGCACTGCGATTTACTATACTTGCTATGAGATGATGAATGAGTTGTGGGCTCAAACGGTTCCAAGCTTCTTGGAGAGCTCTCTTCGGTTCTGTAACGGCGCTTGGTAGGTGCGAAAGGGCTGCAATTTGTCACCCGAGCATATCCCATACATGCTCGATAGGATTTAAATCAGGGGAGTTCGCAGGCCACGACATGCGCTGGATGTTTTCCGTTTCAAGGAAGTCATCAACCAGCACCGATCGGTGACATGCGCATTATCATCCATGAATATGAAGTCAGGACCGACAGCACCTCGAAACAAGCGAACATAAGGCTCAAGAACTTCGTCTCTGTATCTTTGACTAGTCACAGACCCCGTGTCAAAGAAATGGAGGTCTGTGCGGCGGTCCATCATGATGCCTGTCCATACCATTACTCCTCTTGATGGAAAATGATGTCTTTCCGTTATGTTTCTTGGTTCAAAACGTGTTCCACGTTCTCTCCATATCGTTACCCGATGAGAATCACTACTTAGACTAAACCGGGACTCGTCACTGAACATCACATTGGCCCACTCAATGTTGATGTTTCAAACTCCAGTTCAAACGAGCACGTTTATGCGCAGACGTGAGGGGAATGCAAACTGCTGGTCTTCTGGTATACAGGCCAGCATGAATGAGTCTCCTGTAAACAGTTTGTCTCGAAATTCGTATTCCTGTGGCGACTGTGAACGCCGAAACCAGTGCTCTGGCAGTACTGCCCTTCTGACGTCGCGCACTTATTACCAGATATCGGTCTTGGCTAGGGGTTGTGACTCTTGGTTCGACCTGATACTGGTTGTCGGGTAACATCTCCCGTTCTTTGAAACCTCTGCCACAGTCTTGAGATCACAGACTGATCCACATTTAAAATTTGAGACACTTCGGTTTGTGATCGTCCGGATTCCAGCATTCCAACGATTCTTCCTTTCGCAAACATGTCCAATTGGCGTCTTGTTTGACGTCCAATTCACCTTGTTTGATGGTTAACAACGTTCCTTCGCATAGCAGTTGCACGAAACTTGTCTGAACTGCCTATGCTGCGTGAATCGGTTTCTCTGCGTTCCGACATGCGCAGGTGTTTCGCGCAGGACGTAGTCGACTGAAAAGTTTTGCATAAACCCAATGTTTATTCTTCACCCAATTAATATCCTCAAGAAATTTGGAATAATTTTACGAATATTTACTCCATGTTTTTCGCATTTTACGATTTATGCTAAACTTTTGGACACCAGTGCAGTTATGTCCTGTTTAAGAAAATTTGGATCAATGTGAATATAAGCAACAGTTGTGTTAGGACAGTTAGTGAAGTTAATAGTTGCATGAATAGCATTAGGATCAGGAGTAGGGAGCTCGCTGTGAGGAATAGTGTTTTTGATTAGTATCGCTGTTAGCACCAGAAACCGGACGTTGGGGCCCATCATTTCTATAAATATTATAACCTTGAAAATATAAATTTTGAATTTTTCAGGTGAGTTTCCTGTAATAGTACAATATCCGGATGATGAGTGTTAACAAAGTGTTGAAGTTCCGAGGTCTTATTATAAAGTCCACATGCGTTCCAGTAGCATATTATAAGTCCATTATGGGGATTAGACATGATTATTCATAGATGGTTGGCTGGCTAAGCCATATAGAAGTAAGTAGAGTTTGTCTGCTGGATTCTTAGCAGTTGGTTGAAAAGATTATCGATATTGTTATTTCCTGCAATTATGTTAATAAATTCTTCGAGATTATAAATTATTTTAAAGATATCATGCGGAATAATTTCATCTAAATTTTGAATTAAAGTAGGAGAGTTGGATGAAGTTTTTGGATTGACTGAATTTTGAATAGCATTATTATTATTTCTAGTGACAATGTTAGCGAAAGAGAATTTTTCATTGACTTTGTTAGAAGTAGTTTTGGTTCGAGTAGAATTTTCATCAGTGGTATTTTTAACTTGTGGATATTTGCTGCATCCTTTCTAGCCGCGGTATGACCTAGTTCATTGCAATTGATGCACCTTGGGTTCTCGACTTTTTCCTTAATATGACATTCTTTAGCGAGATGGTCGTTACCACATTTTAAACATCTTGTTGCTGTATGACAGCTGGCCGAAGAGTGATGAAAAGAAATTGCATTGAAAACATTGTGTAGGGCCCGGTTTTCTGTTATACTTTTCAATTTTAATGGAAAGATATTGTAATTTAGTGATTGAAAAATTTTTTCGTTATCATTGGTTCTAGGCCATTTGCCATACAGCAATAGGGACTTTTGTTTTTAAATTATGGAATTGAATTATTTTCTCTACATTGAAGTCTTTTCAGATAGTTCTTCTTTTATTTCCTCAGTGGTTGTTGATTCTGGTAGTCCTTTAAGAACTGCCTTAATCGGTCGTTTGCTTTTAGGTGCGATAACAAAATAGTCGTATTTGTGAGCTTTTAGCTTAGTAGTTATTTTACGATGATTATCATGGCTATTTGGATGTATTTTAATTAGCTCTCCCGATAAGTTAATTTTAATAGAATCCTCATTGATAATATTATGAATAATTTTAAGTTGTTCCTTTAATGTTATCAATTTGTCTAACCATTATAGGAGGAATTTTGTGAATTATTACAGTATTATCGTTAAAATTTCCATATTCATTAATTTTATCATTATTTTCTAAGATTTGAAATTTGTTATTAATAGCTAAGGAACTATTAGAAACTAAGGTGATATTATTTTTGGCAGCATGCCTTTTATTAGGTTGCACAAAATCCTCCTGTAAAGTCAAGTGTTCACATATCCCCGCTTCAACTTATTCACAGTTGTATAAATATGTTAGTGATTGTAATTTTTTTCTTGGATTTTGTAGAATTAGTATATTTCTTGAGGCCTGATGGCTAATGACTAGCACTCCGGCGCTAGGTGACGCTTCGGTTTGGAGTGCCGGAGGTGCCATGGAAGTTTGTACGGGTTCGAAATCCACTTTAAGTCGTAGGTCTTGGTCTCATATGCCTGCGAGAGAGTCACGGAACCAAGGGACTTCTACTTTCGAGTGCTCCATCCCAACAGAAGCTGCCCCCTTTCTCTCCAGGCATGAGTAGATTACTCATGGGATGGCAGTCCCATACTGCAGGACACTGATGATTATCACACACAGTAAGTGTGTGTCCTATTCCTCGGAAAATGTAATAGATAATTCGCATTTGATTTTGCTAAAACATCAATATTGTCTCCTTTAGATTTAATGTTATTCTGGATGTTCATTTATGCTTTATTTATATCAAGCCACCTTGATAAATATTTAGAACACTAATTAAATTTGTAAAATGCAATTAAATTTGTGGAATTTGCTTATGAACAAATAAACTAATGACTCAAAAACTAAGGCACTTGTCCATTGGCAGATATCACTAAATATCTTACGTTTTTACCTATGAATAAAATGAATTTTAAATGATGTTGTCCACATATTTTATACAGGAAAACATCATCATCATTGACGCAACAACCCCATCGTGGGCCAAGACTGTCTGCCAGATTTCTAGACAGGATATGCTTTCTTTTTCGAGGTAGGGTTGCCCAACGTTCTACAGTCATAGTAGTTTATGACCTACATTTTTAAATGGAATCCGAACCACTAAAAGCATCCATGGTACAGTCATGACTCGGACCCAAAAACTTGTGGCACCGAGTGCCAAAGCGCTAATCACTCGGACACCAGACATACGTGACAACTACAGAATTAAAACAATGTGCGAGATTCAGGTAGGATTATCAGAATTATTACCTATAGGTGTTTGGCTTTTAATTTATAGAGATTTGGATTCGAAAATTATTTATCTGTTTTAATTGCAGGCAACATTTTCAACCTCATGTTAGTACTAATGCTTGAACTTTACGGGATTTATTTTCTTTTCGGCTTATATATGGGTTTAAAATTTTAGTAAATGCTTGAAGGAAAAATTACTTTCTGTTTGATATTGAAGAAATATTGCAATTTAAGAGATGAATTATCCATGTCCCAAATCCTGTCTCCGTTGTTAAATGTTTGTGTCTAATATTAAGCCATGCAGTTCATCACTAGAGTGGAATTAATGTACCAAATTCATCTTTAGTCAGAATGCAGTATGAAAAATGGAGGAATTGGAAAAGTAAAAACCACATTTTGCGATTCTTATTTTTGTGAACAATTTATTAGTCTTATTAAATACATTTTGTTACGTTTAATTAAAATTCATTTACGACCATTTTTTGAAATGTAATTTTTATTTTGTTTGACATATCGGTACAAATTTAAAACTACAACATTCTTAAAATAGAAACGTCTCTTTTATGAAGAATATAATATTACTTTGTGCATGAAAGTAACAATACAGAAGAATTTTAGCTAACAGTAATACGCATACAAAAAATATAACAAAACATTTATCAAAGCAAACGCAATATAAATTCCTAGGTAACAAATAGTACAGTTTGGTAAAACATAAGCATAAAATTGTTTGAAATTTCCCCGATTACAAATGACAAATGATTTTATCTGAATAAATTGAAATAATTATGAAACTTAAAATGAACTAGATATGAATCCTTAAAAAAGTTTTAAAATTTACAATTCTTCTACAAAATTTCTCATTATGAAAGTATTTCATGACGTTTAAAAGCTCCAAATATTTATAAAAATTAATAATTTCTTAAATAATGCACCCGAGACATTTGTTAAGATGCATGCCTGTTACAGTAAGAAGCAAATCGAGTATTGTAACTTTACCAATCATGTTATTTTTACAAAGAATAATTAAAGTTATCAGATTTGTGTCATTTGTCAAGTTAAAAATACTTTCATACTAATATTAAATATAAATACGTTATCTGAATACGAACTTTCAGCAATTAGCAGAAAATTTCCTCGTAGTACATCCTTATTACTATCCAGATTACTTTCTGTTATTTTGTGTCTTCACATGAGGTCTGGGACGGGTCTCCAGATGAGCGTACGACTTGTAGCATAAATGCAACCATTTTCGATATGCTTTTCCAAACTTGTTTGTGTTCATATGCTTTGCTGCAAAACTTACAAACATGAAGGTCTTATTCCTGTTTGAGATATCATACGCATGTTTAAGTTACTCTGGCATGTGAATGCTTTGCTACATATTTCGCAAACGTGAACTGCTGTACGAATTATCAAATGTCCCTCGAAATCTTGTTCGCATTTGAAACCTCTGCCGCACTCCTTACAACAGTAAGGTTTTTCTTTGCGAGTTCTCCATTCAGGCTACCTTTGAGTATGAATGCTTTCCCGCAGTCTTGGCAAACGTAAAGTCTCTATATGAACCGACTGTTGTCTTTTCAAATGATACGAACAATTCATTGCTCTCCCATAAAGATCACATACATAGGGCAGGTTTGGATGTTGATGATAGCAATGTTCTTTCAATTGTTCTAGATGCATAAAAATTCTTCCACATGCATAGCATTTCCATAATTTTGAGGTTGGGAAGTAGTAGAAGCAAACATATTTATCACAAATTTTACTCCGAAAAAGTTAAAATATTATACGCTAAAACACAGTTATGACGGTTACTTTTCGATTATTACTATCGAGTTTGCGAAGTTACCAATGAATAAACTAGCACTTCATATTATAACGAATATATATTCTTCACAACAGGTGCATCTAATTTATTATCGTATTGTTGCCATTTGAAACTAATTTAAACATTCAAAGTCGCTAATATTTTATTCATAATATTGATTACGAATTATTTTTAAAAACCATTTTGTACATTTTTAAATATATTATATTTATTTTGATAAATATAATCAAAAGAGAAAAGTGCTTATTAAATTTTAATATTCAGTTTTACTAAAAACTCAAATATATTAATTAAATAACAAAACTTAGATAAGTCATATTCCATGTTTTTAAATATTTTCACATCGTAATCGATGTTAAGGTTAAAATTTTATATTTCAATAGCACAAATTGTGTTTTCATTTTGATAGAACTTCGAAACCTGAGCTGCATCCGGAAGACAAATATATACATATCTGGAACAATTTACATATTAATCTGACGTTATAAAAGATACGTTTCAGAAAAAGCGAATTAAAATTTCTTATTCAAATTTAATGAATGTTGCAAATCACTGAAATACTAGAATTCTACCATATCAATAACAAACGCAGGTTTTTTTCTTTTGTATAATTTTAGAGGTTATGCATACTGTGTAAATTAAGTACCGACGTTTAAAATCAAAACTGGGACATTTATGGAAAGAGTTTATTTTTCTTCAGTGGCACCAGTGTGATCATCATGAGAAATAAATTTACGCTCGTGATCCGAGACAACTGAGTGGTTCACTTCTTTACGAATTACACAGAGAATGATAGTAATCTGGCGAATCCTTACACGGAAGGAAATTTAGATGCGTAAAGTAATATCGAAAAATATAATTAATAATGAATCAATAATTAAAATATATGTTTCACTCTAAATACACGTACGTTAATTTGATGCTCAGCTAATGTACTGGCGAAGTCCGGCGCAGACATGTTTTTTTAGACTCGGAGCACTATTAAATTAAAATCATTAGATTTCGTCGAGAATATTAAATAAGTAGTATAATTATTGTTGTGTATTATTTTAAGTGAACATTTAGTAAGACAACTTCGCTATAAGTAATAAACTGGCCAAAAAATTTAACAATCTATAGGAGCAGAGGCAAATAAATTCTCATTAAAATATTCTCCATTCAGTATTTTAGGGACAAATTAGGTTATATGTTTTATTTGGGTCATGGTTTAAAAACCGATATGCAGCAATAATAGAAAATATTCACAATATTAAGATTTTTGAAATATTTTTCATAAGATTGATCGAAACAAAGTTGTTCATGAAAATGATTTTATATGTTTATTGTAGCATTCTTAAAGCAGACTTTTGGCTTGCATATTAAGGAATTGTTAGAGAAAAAAATATGTTTTTAAAAACAATAGAGATGAATTTAGTAAGCATATAAATATATAAGTATATATAGTAGTAAAGTGTATATAACCTTTCTGGTATCAAATATCAAACAGTTATTTCTAATCTATAATATAATACAGGCAGAGAAAATGTTTGATACTGTTCAGACCGTAACCGTATGTACATTCCTTATGTAATATTTCGTTCTCCGTAAGAGGGCGCTCTTTTGTTTGTCAAGTGTTTTTCGTCATGTATCGTTGTCTGTTGAGTAATAAATGTCGTACAAGAACGTTGTGCCTCTCTCTTTTCATCCCCAAACAGATGGTCCGTCGAGCCGGAGGCAAAAATTCCAGCAGACATACTTTTTAGATGAGTGGGGAGGTCGACGAAAGCGTTCGTACTCAATAATTTCGAATATTTGCTCAACGGAGCTAAAATAACAAAGTGCGTAACGACGCATTGTATACACCATAACAAAGTGCGTAACAACGCATAATCAAAATCAAATCATCATAATCATATTGCATCGTGCATTTCAACAAAGTGCGTAGCATCGCATCTCACAGCATCGTACTTACATTCCGGAAGGTCACGAAAACCACAACATGGAAGATCTTCTAAAACACAAGCGAATTATTAAAGGTAAGCTAAATCGATTAATTGGTAAAGTAGATAATTTACAAAATCAAGAAAATTCTATTTCTGTTTTTGAAGTGCATGAAAATAGCGTAAATATTTTAGATATTGAAATAAATAAATTAAATTATGATATTCTTTGTTCTTGTTTAGATGATGAATTTGATAAATATGAACAGGAAATGCATGAACTTTTTTCTAAATTAACTTCATTAAAAATTACGTTAAAAGATGAATTAAGGAAACTCAGAAAGAATGAGAATAGTTCTAATGCAAGCAAAACACTTTCCTCCTTCCCGAGGTCAAAGTTCATCGCGGGTTAGCGAGCGGGGTTGAAGAGAAACTAGATGTTTCTTCTGACGTTAGGGGGACCATATATAAAAAAGTAAGCAATAATTCTGTGTACTCTTCACAGATCGTAGCTAATATTTGCACTTATTGCAAAAGTTCCTCACACTATGGATTATTTAAATGCGATAGTTTTTTGGAACTCCCTCACAAAGAAAAATGGGATACTGTAAAAATTTAAAACTATGCAGTAATTGCTTAACATTCAAATCACATACGATTGATAAATGTCGAGCAGAATTGTGCAAAAATCTGTACAAAACCCCACAAAACAATTTTATGTTCGAAGGATTTAAATGATTCAAAATCTGATTCACAAACAGAAAATGAACTTCCTTCAATTAGTAGCAATAATGCAATCGTGCCCGCCACACAAGCGGTTTTATTACCTACAGCAATTGTTTATGTCAAAGACATTAATGGCATTTCTCAAAATTCTAGGCAACTTATTGATTCAGCCAGTCAAGGCTCATTCATTAGAGAGAGTAGCGTTAATTTATTGCAAGTAAATCGCACTAAAGTAAACATAAGCGTAGACGGTTTGAGTTCACAAAAAGTAGTTAGAGTTGCAGGTTCGGTTAAATTACAAATAACATCACAGTTTAACAAAAACGCATCTATAACTGTTGATGCATTAATCATGCCTAAAATCACCTGTGACCTTCCTCAATGTCCAGTCGATGCATCTGTTTTGAAAACATTCAAACAATTGCAGTTAGCAGATGTCAACTGTCAACAGCCTGGCCCAATAGATTTTCTTTGGGCGCCGATGTGTTCGGTGAAGTTATGCTTAGTGGACATTTAAATGTTTCCGGAATCTCTGCTTCAGAATCAATTTTCGGTTGGGTAATTCTCGGAAAGACAAAAGGCATTTCTCAAACCATTCTATCTAATCATGCTAGTTTCAATGCAGTTGAGTTTGAACTTGACAAAATTTGGCAATCAGAAGAAATTTCAGACATAAAGCCTTACACTCAGGAAGAAGAAACAGCTCGTGAAAATCATTTCATACAGACTTTCTCTCGTGATTCAACAGGCAGATTTGCTGTTAAATTTCCATTTCGTAAATCTAGTAATGAACTCACGAACTTGATTCAAGAAGATTTGTGTCTACCAAGTGCTTCTTTGAGCGTTGATGATGATACAGTAAAAAACTTTTAGGTATCCTGTGGCACCAGCCTCAGATGTCTTCTCCTTCAAAGTCAACTCATTATTTCTTGAAGGCACCTTTAACCAAAGGAACACTTCTTCCAACAATCGCAAAAGACTTTCGACCTCTTGGATGGTTGTCACCCATCACAATCCAGAGCAAACTACTCATGCAAAAACTGTGGAAATATCAGTTGCAGTGGGATGAAGTCGTTCCTCCAGACATTGCAATTGAATGGAAGGCATTATCACAAGACATACTATTTGTCAAAGACTTCAAAATTTCAAGATACTTATTTCATGATCCAGACAAAGAAATTCCACCGGATGGGTTTAGTGATGCTTCAGAAAAGGCATATGCAGCAGTAATTTACTGTCATTCTGTGTCAAATGCAGGACAAATCAAAGTTCAACTAGTAATAGCCAAAACTAAAGTTGCACCTCTTAAAACCATTTCACTTCCTCGATTGAATTGTGTGGAGCACTTCTATTAAGTAAATTGATGGAGTTTACTTGTAAAGCATTTGACATCCCTATATTGCAATCTCATTTTCATACGGATTCCACAATCGTACTTGCCTGGATAGGATCCCATGCCAGCCGATGGAAAAACTTTCGTGGCCAACAGAGTGGCGAAAATCCATTTATTTTACTCTTTTTGGAACACGAGAACTAATTGAGGTTTTTTTTTTTTCATTTTTATTTTTGCTGCACAAATTATGTAGAAGACGGAAAGACCTGTTTTCAATCAGTAAAGAAGAATCAGTATGTTTGTGATATCTATCAAAATTGATTTCCAATTTTTAAGCCATTACCTCTTGAGTAAGTAGATAAAAAATCAGAACAATTTTATACGAGCGGAATTTAAGCACTCCAAACGAAGTTCGGAATATATAAGATCTACTTTCAGATACTCCTATAGAATCGAAATAATCTTGCTAAATAAAATTCCTGCAGTCAAATTTCAATAAGAGATTTAGGTGCATCTTACAAACTATTGGTACATAGAACGGTGCTACTACTATATTTTGACTCAATATACCGTATTTTATTATATGTGTATACGTATGTAATTTTATGTGCCAGATTTATCTCAAAATCTATCAAAAATTTGAAGTAAAATAAAAAATGAAGCCAATAACACAAAAATTGGGCCCTGAATGGCCGAGTGGCCAGCGCTCTGGCACTCGATACCACAGGTTTCGGGTTCGAGTCCCAGCGGTGCCATGGATGTTTGTAGTGGTTCGGAATCCACTTTAAACTGTAGGTCCCGGTCTGTTAAGCCCTCGTGAGACAGAAGATGACCGTAGAGCGACTAACCAAACACAAAAATTTATTTTTTAATTGCATTTTTATTTCTGCAGTGTTAAATCTTTATTATTTGAAAACTGTGCAATTCTTCATAGATATACATCGAGTTTCAAAATCGTTTTTTTTCCAAAGTCACCTGGAAAACATTCAAAATGTATATGACCTAATAAAATAAAAAATATAATCAAATTAATAAACTACTAAGATAAATTAAATTTTAATACTTACGGAGTTTTGAAGAACTATTCACAGGAAGAGTGAAATGTAAATCGTATCATCCATTACCTAAAAACAATATACTTTTTTTTTTAAACAAAATTTATTTTTAAAAATAAATTCATGTTTAAATAATAATTAACTCTTCAAATGAAAACTCATAAAACATAATTTACATAAATATCTTAATTGTCGCTGGTTTTAAAAAGCTACGTTGAGTGTTATAGAATTTTAGTGTTTATCACGTGCAGTCCACTCGGCTGACTGTCGATTGGACTCCGGTGTGAAATGATGGAGCCACGTTTCATCCATTGTCGCATATCGACGCAAAAATTCCGGTTTATTACGACTGAACAGCTCCAAACACTGCTTAGAATCATCCATTCGTCGTTGTTTTGCGTCGATTGTGAGCTCTGCGCGGCACCCACTTTGGACAGAGCTTTCGCATATCCAAATATTCATTCTCGATATGTCCAATACGTTCCTTTGACATCTTTAGGGTCTCAGCTATCTCAATCAACCTCACTTTACGATTATCAGAAATTATTTTGTGGACTTTTTGATGTGTTCGTCGGTAACAGCCTCTTTGGGGCGTCCACTGCGTGCATCGTCCTCGGTGCTCGTTTCGCCTCGTTTAAATTTAGCAAACCACTTCTCTACGGCTGATTTTCCTGGTGAAAAGTCCGAATAATGTTTATCAAGCGAAGCCTTGGCTTTAATAGTATTTTTGTTCGCCAAAAAAGCAATGCTTTTATTAATGCACGAAATTCCTTTTTGTCCATTTTTTCAAACTATCAAAAGTTGCTTCACTAATAATGCTATATTAGTGCAAAAGCTGCAAAATGTATACACTTGTTTTTGGGAGGTTAGGCCTAACTAAAAATCATATGGATTCAATACTAGTAGCGCCATCTATGCGTCAGCCTACGAACTTTGCAGCCCGCATGTTATATCTTAGTTCCGATAAGATACAAAATAACATATAAAACCATTGCTTACCCAAACACCGGTAATTCCGACATATCTTTCCAGTTCCACAATCAGCACTAGACCTTGGAACACCGCACTCTCGGATCGCCAGTGAGTCCGGGAGGACACGAGCACAAAGTCCGGTGGTTGACTGTCCGGCACCGTGCCTTAGTGCCACAGGCTGTCGGGCTGGCACACGGATCCATGCACTGGTTGTTGGTGCAGGCTTCCGTCCACGGGCATTCGAGTCAATCCTGCAGCCGGCAAGGCACTGGCCTGTGGAGCGTGAATCAAGTTTTATTATTATAAACTTTTGGGACTACTTTTCTAGTGGTTAAACTCCACTGTTTATGTTTAAACGGAGAGCCTGAACGGCTGAGTGGCTAGCGCTCCACCTAAAAGGGAATTCCATAAGCCCGGGAATTTTAAAATTGAAAATGGGTCTCACTTTTGTACACCGTAGTATAATCATTTATGGCTATCGACACTTTCCGATTCACTGCTTGAAGAGTTTGATGGTGAGGATACCTGAATTTAGTAGTGTTCCTTGAAACAACAACTGAAACTTCATTCCGGAGATTTGTGTAACTCATAAGACAAATGGCAATTTATTATCTTATGTAATACATAACTCCTTCTAAGGGTAAATTATTTAAATAATATCTAATAATAAACTAAATTTGAGTAATAATTTTTTTTTTTTTTTAACATCAAAAAAATTTCATTTCATTTCTATTTTTTATGTGTAAAAGGCCCCTTTCTAATGTTTGTTATATTGTAAACGTCATGGTTGTTAATTGTGTGAAACACAACAACTACATATAAAAAATGAATATTATTTTTCAATTCCTACTATTAGTTCGCACTCTTCCTACATATATCTTGTTCAAATTTTTAGTCCTTAATAAAATACTTGTTATTCATCCACTCAAGCTCAAATACATTTTTGAACTTGTAGTGGATGTTAATACAATTAATTTTAATTAATTAGTTTTTTTTTTTAGATTTAAGTTACATGTATCTAATAATAGATGGCGCCAGATTTAAGAGGAAAATATTAGTTGTTTATATTAGTTGTTTTACCTCAATATATATGTATTATTTTAATGCTCCAAGTAAATATTATATCATCTTGCTCACAGAAACATGAAATAAAATACTTCTATAGTCATACAGAAAAAAATTAGTCTTAATTAAACAGTTCAATCAAAATAATGAATTTTTATTTTGTTATAAAGTATTTATAATGTTTTATTTATTTATTTTTATATTTACGTTTAATATAAATTATTTGTTATTTTTTGTTATTGTGTGACTTTAAAAAAATAATTGAAATACCATCAATGAATATTTTTAATACTATGTGTTTATACTATTTTATTTAAATATTGTACATATATAATTAATTACTACATGTTAAATAATAATTCATATTATGAATATTAATTTTATTAAATAACTTTCTTTTATTCGAAATGCTTTTAAAAAAATTGGATATATGTCATCAATGAATATTTTGGATATTGAATATTTGTTATAGTACGTTTTATTTTCATCATATTAAAAGCAATCCAAGAAATGGAATAAATCAATGGAAATCCCCTAAATATTAAAAAAAATATATTTATCACCTTTGCCTTTTAATTGTATATAATGAATTAAAAACTTTCATCCTTACAAAATATAGTAATTTTTAAAATTTTTGACACACACACTAGATTTCGTATTACATATTTTACAATAAAATTCACAAAACATTTGCAATAACATATATTTTTTATAACAACATACATAATTTATTGTTAAAAAGCACATTTTTTTTTCGTAAAACACAATTCAATATTTCCAGCGCTGGTATAAAAATTCTTTAATTTTTTATTATTGAGAAAAATTTGCAAGAAAAGAATAATGTGAAAAATTGTATTTTCAGGTCAATTAATATTAATTTTAGAAAGACCTAAACGTACCCATAAGAGTCATAGTCATAGAAAAAAATAAATTAATATCTATCAAATTTTACTTATAAAATAAATAAAGTAGTTTTAAAAAGGTAAAAAATAACACTTACATGATATCAACAAAAGGCAAGGTAATAGAATTATTTTATAGCTCGCCATATTCAACGTTCTGGTTTGGTACTGCAATACGAAAGTGAATGTTCTAGAACAAATAAGCCTTTATATATGCTCTACAGGTGAAACGTTGAAACTCTGCATGGAAATGGAATTTGCTTCGCTGGCATTCTGACTTTTTGCAGTTAAGCATTTCTGTTGTCCATTGTTATTGACAACAATGTGGCATACGCTTGCACACATATTAATGGCGACGAAACTGCCCGTCAGTATTTACTCAAATGAAATAAAGATTATTCTTATTTTTAGCAATTGCTGTGATTTAATTACTACTCTGTCCAAATGAATCTGTATGTCTATGTAAATGATGAGTATCATTGACTTAGATATTCAGAACGCAGCTGAATATTAGCATTTATTTTGTATCTATGAATCTGAGATCCAATATCTATGTAAAAACGCACTGCATAACATTCAACACTACATTTACTCACTACACTCGCTATGTAGTATGTTGCAGTTCACAAGTAAAATCAAAAGTTACTGACCACAATATTAATGATTAACATTGAATCATGAATGGAGTTTGTTAAATATCATAGATATGTATTTATTATTTGATGGATATTATTCCATTAAAGGATATTATTATTTATTTCAGGGGGAAGGGACATTCATCACAGATTATTCAATTCCTTCTATTAGCTCACATTCTCTATATATATCTTGTTCACATTTTCAATCGTTCATAAAATACTTTTTATTCATCCATTCAAGTTCAAATGCATTTTATTTTGAACTTGTAGTGGATGACACTAGATGTTAACACAGTTTTCCAAATGTTATTTCAGTAATTAAAATTAATTAATTAATTTTAGTTTTTTTTTTATATTTATGTTGCATACATCTACCCATAAGATGGCGCCAGATAAACTTAAAAAAATGAATGAAAATTTTTTGTAAAGGACTTTCTGAAATAGAGTGAAAAAAAAAGTAGGAATTCAGTTTAAAAGTCATTGTTTTATATTACTTGTTTATGAGTAAGATACATATTTATGTACTTTACGTTTATATACCAACTGTCATACTTACCAAAGACTTATATATCTTATATACAAATTTATATACCTTGTACACTAAACATTATGCATACCATTTTAGATTTTGTACGATCTTAATTTCATGTACACATAAAATCGACTAGAACTAATAATCTCGTAAAACATGTAGTTATTTTAACTATATATTTTATTTTATATTATAATTATCTGGTAAAATTTATAGTGTTTTTGAATAGATAATTTTGCGTAAATCATTATACTGCACACACATTTATTGAATAATTTTTTATTTTGAAAATCTGTGAAGTGACGAATTTCCAACAAACAAACACAAAAATACTTCGAATACAGAGATTCAAATGTACCATCATGCTGTGATATTAAATTTTCTTTCCTATTCTTGGTAATCAAGAATTGAAATTATGTTACAGGACATTTGCTTAGCGGCATATACATCTTCTACCTCGGCACCGGCGAAAACGTTTCCTCAGTATTCTACAAATTATTCTGCATGCTCCCCGGTTGCATCTTTTGCCGGATTCTGCCACGATCACGTCTCTGTCTCCAAAATCTGATGGCTCGACTTGGGGATCTGCAAAATTCGAAATACTATTTTTAAAATTAATTATCATTAATTTAATATTCATTACTATTGATTAAAACTTTTTAATTCGGATGGTTTTTAATGAATGTCCGATTAATAGATGCGATAAACGTTTTTTGTGAAATAATAGTAACAAATTTGTAAGGAAGTAAAAGTGATCATCCTTATTTAGGTATTCTACACGTCTGAAATGATCCATTCGTGTATGCGCATCTGATATTTTCCACTGAATACAAGAGCCATAACTTCTATACTACTGTGCCCAAAAAATTAAGATCAATTATTTTTTTTTTAAAAACTCTTTATTGATTCTTCCAAATTTATTTCGTCGCCTTCAAAGTAATCCCCTACGGACACAATGCACTTACGCCAACTTTTTTCCAATCCTCAATGCAAGCTAAAAAGTCATCGGTAGGAATGGCCTTCAAAGCGCTCTGGCGATTCACGTTGAACTTCTTCAATCGCCTCAAAACGGAGTCCCCGGAAGAGTCTTTGGAGTTTAGGGAATGGCCAGAAGTCACCCAGTGTTAATACGATGGAACGTTATGGGTTTCATTTTTGTCGAAAAAGTCACGAAGAATCAATGCAGTGTGAGCTGGCGCATTCAGTGTTTTCGGTATCAATCGAGAATTGACGCGTTTCAGGCCCAAAATGGAATTGGCAAATCATTTTGAAATTCCAACGTCATCAGCAAGGTTTCCATGGTTGTATTCTAAATCGACTGTTTGCAAACACCAAATCTTTAATTTTTTGGACGTGAGCTTCGTCGGTTGAGATTGAGGGTCGACCAGAGGGCTCTTCGTCTTCAACGCGTTCTCTACCTTGTTTCAACTGCTTATACCTCTTGTAAACATTTCTTTCCGATATAGTTTTCTCAGCGAATGCCTTCTGCAACATTCTATACGCTTCCGCAAACAAAACGTGATGCAAGTTCATTGCTCAATGAATTCAAACATTTCAAAAATCGCCGGAATCAGTTTTAGGGTGTCACAAAGCCAAGCGTAACGCCTGTAAGAATTCTTTTAGTTTATGTTTTAATTTGAATTTATTTATTTAGCATTATTTTTAAATAATGAAGGTTCTACCAGTGGTATGTTATTGCAATCATTTTCGAACTATCTGGTACCCGAACAAAGAAACTGAAAAGAAAGCCCCAAATGTCCTCAGATTATGCTGAAGAAGAAGGGTGGAAGGTGCAAAGATTTTAATGAAAAATTTCTAAATCTTTTTATTTGTATGTATTTTTATGCCCAACTGGAGGTCCTGGTATAAAACTGAATGCCTTCGATGATATAGGTATATCATCGAAGGCATTCAGTGGTAAACGTGGAATGATATAGACATATCATCGAAGGCATTCAGTGGTAAACCTGAAATGATATAGACATATCATCGAAGGCATTCAGTGGTAAACCTGTAATGATATAGGTATATCATCGAAGGCATTCAGTGGTAAAACTGGAATGATATGTGTATATCATCGAAGGTGTTCAGTGGTAAAACTGGAATGATATGGGTATATCATCGAAGGCATTCAGTGGTAAACCTGGAATGATATAGCCATATCATCGAAGGCCTTCAGTGACAAACCTGGAATGATATAGCCATATCATCGAAGGCCTTCAGTGGCAAACCTGGAATGATATGGGTATATCATCGAATGCATAGAACAGACAGACAGACAATTATTGTAGACAAATTATTGTAACAATATTACCATATATAAAAAAACCCTAAATTAAGAAATTTATTGGCCATTTTACTCACTAATAGGTGTTACAGAAGCTCTACAGCTAGTGCTTTCAACGCAACGACCAGATTTGTCTCTTGAGAATCCCGGAAGACAGTCGCATCCTGGGAGACATTCGTAATCCTGGGTGCAAAAGATTTCTGGATTTTCACAAACGTTGCAAGGGTTGACGCACTCCACAAACATCTCATTGTCAAAATCACAAAATTGACCACTTGAACATTGCAACACTAGAAAAAAAAAAAAAAAAAGAAAAGAAAAGAAAAAAAATATAGAACAGACAGACAGTTTGACACAATTGAGGCAGTGCACTCCCTATACCTCTATCTTGATGGTTCCTTTGCAGGTAAATGATAAGAGAAATGGCTTGCTCAGTCAATGAATTGAAAGAAAAAGAAAAATAAATAAATAAAATCTAGAATAAATTCAACATATAGAGAGAGCTGAATAAAATATTTATTTATTTAGTATGTTCAGAAAACAACATTGCAACACTAAAATCAATCAAGTAATATAAAACAAAAGATTTTAAGTCAATTCCTTCTATTAGCTCACACTCTCCCTATATATATCTTGTTCAAATTTTCAATCGTTCATAAAATACTTTTCATTCATCCACTCTAGTTCAAATACATTTTTTTTTTTTTGATTTTGTAATGGATGACATTTGATGTTAATATAGTTTTTTCAAATATTAATTCGTTCATTAAACTTAATTAATTAATTCTAGTTTTTTTATTTAAGTTGCATATCTACCAATAGATGGCGCCAAATAAACTTAGTGAATAAAAATTATTTATAAAGGACTTTCTGCAATAGAAGGAAAAAAAAAAATCGGAATTGACTTTAAAAAAAAAAAAATTTTATATTACTTGTTTTCACTATATTGCTGAAAATTCCTTTACAAATAAATTTGAAATTTTACTCTTACATTTGGCGCCATCTATTATCAGATACATGCAACTTAAATCTAAAAAAAACTAATATTAATTACTTAAATTTAATTAATAAATTAATATTTGAAAAAAAAATTGCATTAACATCAAGTGTCATCAACTACAAGTCCAAACAAATGTTTTTGAACTTGAGTGGATGAATAAAAAGTATTTTGTTAACGATTAAAAATTTGAACAATATATATATAGGGAGAGTGTGAACTACTAGTAGGAATTTAAAAAAAATAAAAAATACAGAAATTTCTTTTAGCCCTTTTATAAAAAGTGTTTGAAATCAACAGATTAACATGCAGGAGAGATAATATGTATGAGAACAAATAAACAAAAAAAAATTGGAACATCTGTAAAATTTGTAAAAATGCGCAATATAAATTTCTTATATTCTTGGTAAATATAAGCCATATAAAGAGATACTTACTTTTATGGAGAATTACAATTTTACTCTGATCTAAATCCAGCAATGAACTGAATGTTTTTTTTCTTTCTAATGCAGCTGGCAAACACTTAGACAGCTTGGTCTTGGATGCCTTAAGGCAAGCGCTGCACAGACGTTACTCATTTTGCATTACCCAGGGGGTGCGTGAAACTTGAAGATAAGCCACGGACGCGGAGTAAGAAGGCCCCCCGCAACGCTCTACGATCCTATTAGACCGGGAGCTATGGCTTAAAAGTGGATTCCGAACCACTACAAACATCCATGGCACCACCGGGACTCGAACCCGAAACTTGTGGTACCGAGCGCCAGTCACTCGGCCATTCAGGTCCATGAACTGAATGTACCCTCCCATATAATTTAATACTTACGATATATATATAGAGAGAGAGAGATTGCAATTCAGTACATTTATATATAGTTGTTGGACATTTGTTGTATACCGTGTATAAAAAGTTAGCTTATTTTCTAAAGATCTCTCTACATATTGCTGAGCCTCTAAACTACTCAATAGAAAAAGGCTCAACTTTTGAGGAGCATCTTATCTACATACTACTGTGCCCAAAAGTAAGACCAATTATTTTTTTTTTTCAAAAACTCTTTATTGATTCTTCTAAATTTATTTCATCGCCTTCAAAGTAATCTCCTCCGGACACAATGCACTTATGCCAACTATTTTTCCAATCCTTAATTCATGCTAAAAAGTCATCGGCAGGGATGGCCTTCAAAGCGCGCAGCGATTCACGTTGAATCTCTTCAGTCGACTCAAAACGGTATCCCCGGAGTGTTCCTCTGAATTTAGGGAATAGCCAGAAGTCACACGGGGTGACTGCGATGGTTGTGGAAAGATATGGGTTTAATTTTTGGCAAAAAGTCACGAAGAATCAATGCAGTGTGAAGCTGGCGCATTCAGTGTTTTCGGTACCAATCGAGATTTGACGCTTTTGAGGTCCAAAATGGAATTGACCGATCCTTTTGAGATATCAACATCATTAGCAAGGTCTCTAATTGTAAATCGACGGTTTGCAAGCACCAAATCTTTAACTATTTGGATGTGAGCTTCGGCGATTGAGGTGGATGGTCGACCAGAGGGCTCTTCGTCTTCAACGCTTTCTCTGCCTTGATTGAACAGTTTATACCACTTCTAAACATTTCTTTCCGATATAGGAATGCTCATCGAATGCCATCTTCAACATTTTCTAAGTTTCTGCAAACAAATTTAACGCAAGTTCTTTGCTGAATTAAATCGGGCATTTAAAAATCGCCATAATCGGTTTTATCTTCTCACAAAGCCAAGCGTAACTGAAACATTAATGAATATTTTGACGTCAAATTTCACACAGATCTCAAGGAAAGTGGCAGCAACCTAAAAAGACACCGTACACCGTAGTATAATCATTTATGGCTGTCGACACTTCCCGATTCACTGCTTGAAGATTTTGATGGTGAGGATACCTGAATTTAGTAGCGGACTTTGAAATAACAGCTGAAACTTCATTCCGGAGGTTTGTGTAACCCATAAGACAAATAGCAATTTATTATCTTATGTAACACATAACTCCTTAAACTTCTTCTAATGGTAAATAATTTAAATAATATCTAATAATAAACTAAACTTGAGTAATAACTTTTTTTTTTTTGACATCAAAAAAATTTCATTTCATTTCTATTTTTTCAGAGTAAAAGGCACCTTTCTAATGTTTGTTATATTGTAAACGTCATGGTTGTTAATTATATCAAACACAACAGCTATATATAAAAAATGAATGTTATTTTTCAATTCTTACCCTCTCTATATATATCTTGTTCAAATTTTCAATCGTTAATAAAATACTTGTTATTCCTCCTCTCAAGCTCAAATACATTCTTTTGAACTTGTAGTGGATGATACTTGATGTTAATACAGTTTTTTTTAAATATTAACTCCGTAATTAATTTTAATTAATTAGTTTTTTTAGATTTAATAATAGATGGCGCCAGATGTAAGAGGAAAATTTCAGTTTTATTTGCGAAGGAGTTTTCTGAAATATAGCGAAAAAAAAAAAATTAGGAATTGACTTAATTTTTTTTTTATATTACTTGTTTTACCTCAATATGTATGTATTATTTTAATGCTCCAAGTAAATATTATATCATCTTGCTCACAGAAACATGAAATAAAATACTTCTATAGTCATACAGAAAAATTAGTCTTAATTAAACAGTTCAATCAAAATAATGAATTTTTATTTTTTGTTATAAAGTATTTATAATGTTTTATTTATTTATTTTTATATTTATGTTTAATATAAATTATTTTTTATTGTTTTGTTATTGTGTGACTTTAAAAAAAATAATTGAAATGCCATCAATGAATATTTTTAATACTATGTGTTTATACTATTTTAATTAAACATTGTACATATATTATTAATTACTGCATGTTAAATAATAATTCATATTATGAATATTGTTGTATATTTATTGTTAAAAAGCACTTTTATTTTTCTTAAAACAGAATTCAATATTTCCAGTGCTGTTATAATTCTTTAATTTTTTATTATTGAGAAAATTTGCAAGAAACGAATAATGTGAAAAATTGTATTTTCAGGTCAATTAATATTAATTTTAGAAAGGCCTAAACGTACCCATAAGAGTCATAGTCATAGAAAAAAAAATATCTATCAAATTTTACTTAATGAAGAAATAAAGTAGTTTTTAAAAAGGTAAAATAATACTTACATGATATCAACAAAAAAGGCAAGGTAATAGAATTATTTTATAGCTCGCCATATTCAACGTTCTGGTTTGGTACTGCAATACGAAAGTGAATGTTCTAAAACAAATAAGCCTTTATATATGCTCTACAGGTGAAAAGTTGAAACTCTGCATGGAAATGGAATTTGCTTCGCTGGCATTCTGACTTTTTGCAGTTAAGCATTTCTGTTGTCCATTGTTATTGACAACAATGTGGCATACGCTTGCACACATATAAATGGCGACGAAACTGCCAGTCAGTAGTTACTCAAATGAAATAAAGATTATTCTTATTTTTAGCAATTGTTATGATTTAATTACTACTTTGTCCAAAAAGTAAGACCAATTTTCAATTTAAAATTTCCGCGCATATGGTATTTCTTTTTTTTTCTTCTTTTCATGTTGTTGGCACTGTCCTTGACATCTGTGTGAAAGTTTACTTCAAAATATTCAGTTGTGCTTGAGTTCTGAGATGCTAAAACTGATTCCGGCGATTTTTTAAATGTCTCTTAAATCGACACAAAAACGGTGTTCCCGGAGTGGTCTTTTTAGTTTAGGGAATAGCCAGAAATAGCACGATCTAAATCAGGTGAATACGGAAGTCGTGGTACGATAGCAAGCACCAAATCTTTAATTTTTGGACGTAAAGTTGGCTTCGTCGGCAAAGATTAGTGGTCGACCAGAGGGCTGTTCGTCTTCAACGCGTTCTCTGCCTTCTTTGAATATTGAATACCACTTCTAAACATTTCTTTCCGATATAGGAATGCTCACTGAATGCCATTCTATCTGTAACATTCTACAACTTGTAACAACTTGTATCTGTAACATTTTCAACTTGCATACAACTTTGTTTACGTTTCCGTAAACAAAGTTGAATGTAAGTTTTTGCTCAATTAAATCAGATATTTCAAAAATTGCCGGAAGTTTTAGCGTCTCACAAAGACAAGCGTAACTCAAACACTAATGAATATTTTGACGTCAGATTTCAAACATATATCAAGGATAGTGCCAACAACCTAAAAGAAAAATAAATTGAAATACCATATGCCCGGGAAATTTAAATTGAAAATTGGTCATACTTTTTGGACACAGTAGTACATTATTTGAAAACATTTTAGATTCAAATACTTGTTATATATATGAATCAAGGAAGTTTAAAAAAATGTTTTTTTTTATGTTTTATAAATTATTTTGATTACCTTGGTAATTTAAATTTTTGTGTTTGTTATATATATTTTTCAGTTTCTTTTTAATATTCTGCTATACGACGATTTGTGTTGATGCGAAGCACCTTGGCTGCGAGGCATCCGCTAGCTTCTATTTTTAATTGGAGTCCTTTGAAATTATGAGATAATACATTGAAAAAGAAAGCAGATAAAGACTAATAGGTGACTTCCCCCAGATATATATACATATATATATATTATTTGTATATTCTACTGTAATATATTTCGCTGTATAATAACCATTTACTTCTATCGTATTTTAGTGGTAAATAATCACTTAAAACTTTTCATCATAAAAATATTTTTAAAATTTTGACAAACACAAGAGTTCCTTTTAATATTTTACTTTAAAATTTTAAAAGACTTATATATTCCATATATTTTGTTAATTACACAGATAATTTATTTTTTAAATGCACACTTTTTTTACAAAAACACAATTCTATATTTCCATTACTGACATAATGTTTCAAATAATTCTTTATTGCAAATTTTCTCGTTGATATAAATAATGAACACTTTTATGAATGAATGTGTTTTGAGTCAAATAATCTCAATTTTAAATGAATTAAAAGTACCCATATGAGTCATAGTCAAAGAAGAAATTAAATAAAACCCTATCAAATTTTTCTCAGTGAGGAAATAATTTAGTTTTAAAAAAAGTAAATAATACTTACATGATATTAACAAAAGACAAGGCAATAGAATTATTTTTATAGCTCCATATTCAACGTTCTGATTTGCTATAGCAATACCAAACTGAATATTCTAGCATAATTACGCCTTTATACATGTTCTTTCTACAGGTGAAAAGTTGAAACTCTGCATAGAAATGGAATTTTCGCTGGCATTTTGACTTTTTGCAATTGAGCACTTCCGTTGTCCATTGTTATTGACAACAATGTGACATACACTCATACATAACTTAACTGTCTTATTAATAACATTAATAACATTTTTTTATTTAAAAAATATCCAGAACTGTTTTTTCTTTTGTCATAAACTGAATTTTTTAAAAATATGCATTGATGTCTCATTAAAAATTGACAAACAAGTATGAGTTATTTTAATGTTGTATTAAGTATAATTAATTTAATTATTTATGATTTGATGTATGTACGTTTTTCTCCAATTTTAACATTTTCGATGAAAATCATTATAACTCTAAAAGTCGTTTCGGAACGTGTGGAAAGAGAAAGAGATCAGAATTGAATCAGTTAAAAATATTTCATTTTAATTTTCATCTGTTAAATCTCGTTAAATATCATTTAAACATTTGAAACATTTTATGTTTGAAATTTTAAGAAAATTCAAAAAATAATATAGAAAGAGTCGCTTTTACTTTTTGACGAATAAGGAAGATAAATCCGAGAGATATTCTCCAAGTACATGTGTAGTATGAGAACTTAACAAAGATGTTTTAGCATGGAATATGTTCTTTAATTAGATACCGTTTCTGAAAAATTGCAGAAAAATTAGTTATTAAAAAAAAAAAATAAAATTATTACGTACTACTGTGTCCAAAAAGTAAGACCAATTATTTTTTTTTCAAAAACATTTTATTTGTTCTTCAAAATATATTTCCTCGCCTTCAAAGTAATTCCCACTGGACACAATGCACTTATTCCAACTTTTTTTTTCCAATCCTCAATGCATGCTAAAAAAAGTCATCGGCAGGAATGACCTTCAAAGAGCGCGGCTATTCACATTGAATCTTTTCAATCGACTCCAAATGGTGTCCCCAGAGTGGTCTTTTAGTTTAGGGGAATAGCCAGAAGTCGCACGGTGTGAATCCGGTGGTTGTGGAACGATATGGGTTTCATTTCAGGCAAAAAAAGTCACGAAGAATCAATGCAGTCTGAGATGCGCAGTTAGTGTTTTCTGTACCAATCGAGATTTGACGCTTTTGAGGTCCAAAATGGAATGGACCGATCCTTTTGTAATTCCAACATCATCTCAACAAGGTCTCTAATTGTAAATCGACGGTTTACAAGCTCCAACTCTTTAATTTTGGATATGAGTTTCGTCGATTGAGGTTGATGGTCGTCCAGAGTGTTATTCGTCTTCAATGCGTTCTGTACCTTCTTTGGACTATTTATACCACTTCTAAACATTTATTTCCGATATAGGAATGCTCATTGAATGCTTTCTGCAACATTCTATACGTTTCCGCAAACAAAATTGAATGCAAGCTCTTTGCTCAATTAATTCGGACATTTCAACAATCGCTGGAATCAGTCTTAGCGTCTCACAAAGCCAAGCGTAACTCAAAGATAAATGAATATTTTGACGTCAAATTTCATACAGATGTCAAGGACAGTGCCAGCAACCAAAAAAAGAAAAAAAAATTGAAATTCCATCAGCCCGGGAAATTTCAAATTTCAAATTGTTCTTACTTTTTGGACACAGTAGTATTTTATAAACCTTTTTAAAATAGTGGAACCAGCTTTATCTCTTAAGAGTAGTCCAAGCATGTTTTGACAATACATCTATACATGTAAGTGGACATTTATATCCATATTAAATTGTTTTATAGATTGCAACTATGACTCTGTTTCTCATTTTTTATCTGCATCTCAATGTAAATTATGCGCATCTTTAGTTTGAATCTTCGTTTTATATTTTATTTTTAACTTGTTTCCTCACTGCTATACGTAAAGTCTTTTTGTGTCTCCATAACATCTCGGCCATTCAGACCCAAGTTACAATAATATCATAAAATGCAATATTCTTTTTTGTAGTTTTAGATACACAATGTCTCTACAGAATTTAGCTCAAATATACATAAAAATAACATTAAAAAGCATGGAACAGCTCAGGTGGAAAACAATCCTCATTTAAGAATTCATCAAAAAAAACGATACTGCGGCCCAGTTCTCTTAATAATAATTGACCAGATTCCGTTCTGAGACTGAAGCAGGCTTTTTCCAAATTTGGAGCTTTCTCACACACCATTCTCATGGCATTTTTGTGAAATATGGAGAACGGATAGAGTCTGAAGACCTAGAGTCTGACTACCTAAGTCTTTCAAAGCAGAGATGTGAACTGAGATTTTCCCGCAGTTCTGTCTCATCTACTCTGAACTCGCCAACTATGAGCAAATATGTCAGATCGTCACAGTACCGCAAAATTTGGCCCAAATAACCCAATGTCATGAAAATGCAGATGCATTTCAAACGAAGAAACTAGTGTTCCTTTTTAAAGGCAAATTGATTGCTGTAGCATTAAGAACTCCCAGGGTTTCCAAATTTTCACAGTTATCAATTACGACGTTTAACGGGAATCTGTGGTATGCAGCCATCGGATCATTGCGCTTAATTGCAAAAATGTTTTAATTGATTTCTGATTTCACCTAGTGAGGAGAAACATTCTTCGAGGTCAAAGTCCCGGCAAAAAAGGTGTGCATTCGAGATACAAGGGGAATTAAAGTCGTTTGAGCCCTCTCAAATGCTGAAGGCAGCCTTTATGAAGAACTTGCAACATGAGTTCTTCACGAAGGGGCAGCAGGAAACAGCAGTTTTTATTAACTCAGGAAAACTGGTTTTAAAATTGTACTTTGCAATCAATCCATAGGGATGTCCCAGTGCGCTTCAATACCCCAAAAGTATTTCTTCAACCCGAAATAACCTGTGTGACTTTTCGTCTATTTTTGATTTCATGAGGTCAATGCATGGCAATAATCTTTAAAGGTTCCACTGAGGTCAGTTTCGGACAATGAGCCAAAGCTGGTATTTCGGTCACTGGACGCACACTTGAAACAATCGATTTCGCTGTTACAAATTGTGAATGTTTCAAGGTTAAACCAATGATGGCAAGTCTTTTTCACAGGCTTTGAAAATTCTATTGAACAATTCCAAACAAGGGTTTTATTATGCAGTCTGAGAATTCTCAACTTTTTATAATTCATCAGGACGTT